>JAODAG010256381.1:0-13062 GCA_027574785.1 Orphnurgus asper | reverse complement strand
CTATATATATATAAATAATATATTATGCTGTATTCTTTTCTTGTTATTTCTCTGTCATTATATATTCTCGTTTGGTTGATAGCGAATATGACTTTGAGATCATCATTATCGACGATGGTAGTCCGGATGGAACGTTGGAAGCTGCAAAGCAACTCCAGACCATATACGGTGAAGACAAAATTGTAAGTTAAAGTAACGAGTGTGTATTTAATATATCCTAATTAGTCTATTGTTGAGTAAATCAATTAAACAGTAGTCCGCTGGAGTGCCCCTTTTGTTGTCTTGCCGGTGCCCTAACGTGCACTAAAAGTTGCTCATTGTTTTGACATTTTTAGCTTAAATAAAATTATTCTTTAAGAGTTTCATGTCGAGGAGCCCTAGAGGTCACCATTTTTTATGCCTGTCTTTCTTGATCGTTTTCTATTAATAATCGATGATCCCTACTTGTATCCACGGCTTCTGAACAAGATCTTGTGGCATGTGTAGTAATATTGGAAAGTAACTGTCTGAAAATAACATAAAACCTCAATGAACGTTTTTTTTTTTTTTTCTTATTTTTCGTAGGTTTTGAGACCTAGAGCTAAAAAGCTAGGCTTAGGTAAGTTGATTTATTTCTTGTACATATTGTACAGATTTTCTCCTGCCAGCTGGCATCTTGCTCCTAGATCCCATCACTTCCAAGGACAAATTAAACTACTGTACAGTTTGTATTTCTAATAGCGTAATTGAAAAATGCTTGGCAAAATTTACGTTACCTTCAGTGTTCTGTGGGGCTATTTACAAATATTATGATTCTCCTCAAAATGATTTTATTTGGCAATTAATAGTCCTTGGAAAAAATAATTGTGCAATTTTGACCTGGGGCATGCCGTTCAAATTGCTTGAAGACACTTGCACTGTAGATGCATGGTCCTGTTCTTCTGTAACAGACGCTTGATTCGAAGGTGAACGCTTTGTGCTGTAATTGTAGTGTATTGTCATATGATCGTCTGCCCGTGTGGTCAGGTTAACGGAGAGTTGTGTCGGCGGACGATTCACGTAGACCGTTAACCAATCTCGTTCGCCGTTCTACATTGCAACAAGGTACGGCTTACATCCACGGCATTAAACACGCTACTGGGAACTTCGTCTTCATCATGGACGCTGATCTTTCTCATCATGTGAGTAGCCGACACTCTCGTCTTCCCCTTCCTCCCTGACTCGACCGTTTAAACCCCCAGCCCCCAAACCCACCACATCCACCCTACTGCTTCTCTCTTGATAACTGTGAATACCACAACTAATTTATGGGGGGGGGGGGCCTTAGTTTTGAGTGATTCGTGTCGACAGGGCACGGGTCCAAAGTTAAAGGTCAACAAAATAGCAAGTGATAGTTGCACGGGTACGAAAAAACAACGTTTGCAAATATTTCGGCTCGGAATTCAAGTGCGTTTGCTGAGTCAGTTTGCCAAAGAGGTTAGGAAGGGTCCCCTTCCACTAGCTCCACCCATATGCCCCGTGATGAAATTTGATTTTTGAGTTACAGATCAGAGAACTAGTTACAGAAACTGTATTGTTTATTTTTGTCACAGACTTTTTGGTATATATTAATGAGTATACACCCTGTTAATTAATTCATCGGAAGATTTGCTTTGAAATGCCAATAGTCCTAACATACATGATTGCTGAAGGTCTTTCATGACAGTAGTTGTGCAGATTGTGTCTTGCTTTGGGAATCTAAAGGATGTCATTAAATTAAGGCAATTTGGTTATATATCGGTTTTGTTGTCAATTAAAAATGTACATTGCTGTTTTTAGCTTACAATAGTTTACTCCAGAAAACTGTGAACATTTTTGGCAAGATACCAGTTCTATCAGGTTTGAAATAAGCAGATAGATACATGGGGAGTTAAATTCAACTTTACTTTTTTGTCCTCAGCCTAAATTTATACCAGAATTTATCGAGTGAGTATATAACACCGCCGTATTTTACTATTTCTCAATTCCTTTGATAATTAATGACAAAGTACAAAGAAATGACTGAATTTTGTCACTACCGTGACCGATTATGTCAACGTGTATGGTAGGGTAGGGTTAGGCTACTGTAGCTTAGGTCAGGCTAGGCCTAGCTGGTGAAGTTAGGCAAATTTGGCTAGCCTGGCTTATGTGATGAGCTGACTGACAACAGGCCATGCTCTTCAATACTACACTATGAAGTACAAAGGGTCATGGTATGTAGTCATTTCGATTATTTTAGTTATATATGCTGTAATTTATACAATGAGCAGATTGGAAAAATGTATGTTATAGAATACACAGGAAGTTGAGATTGGAATATTGTATGTCCCATGTAACGTACTGTATCGTTATAGCCATGCTCTATGCCTATACCAGCTTGCTTCGTAGGTCATTTCAACGGGTCGAGGTCCAAGGTCGAAACCCCGCGGTGGTGTCTGATTGCTTTTCGCTCAGTTCCACGATTTTACAATCTTTCCGGTGCAAAAGTTACATACTTCAGTACGGTACAGCTGATTGCAAAGAAGCATATATTAACAATGATGTAGATTTTTGTATGTGCAGGCAGTTATAGATTACAAAAGATGCATAAACTGTAAGAAAGTTGAGGTCGGTTACATTTTCATATATGACTGTTACATACTGTATCTTATAGATTATATACAAAAGATTCATATCATGATCTGGAAAAGTGGAGGTCAGAGGTTACATAGTGATTTTCGTATGTGACTGTTACATACTTTTCATTTTTTTATAGATTACAGAAGAAGCATGACTATGATGTAGTCTCCGGAACCCGGTATGCAGGCAGTGGCGGTGTGCATGGATGGGATTTGAAGAGGAAACTGATAAGGTAACTTACTAGATTGCTGTCGTTATTTCGTCTTTATCGAGTGATTTTTAACGGAGGCAATTGGTTTCGGCCGGTATAAGTTATTTGATACACGTGATTCACTGGAAATGATAACTAGTTTTGTGAGGTGGGCTCCGCGGAATTTCATCAGTTTGGGATGACGACTAAAAGTGGGCGTGGAAAGGGTGTGGGTTTTTTTATTCACCGCAAGGTTTCTGCATGATTCTTATAAGTTACTGTAGCCTAGAGGTGGACCATGCCGCGACGTCTGCTCTTAAACCCTCACTCATCCAGATCCCCCAGTCCGGGACACTGAAAAGTGGGGTCAGAGACATAAGACCCCGGGGTCATTCAAACCTACCCCCAGTGATAAATTTACCTCGATTAAATGACCCATTCGGCAGGAGATCGCCATATATGATGATAGCTTGGATATATACAAAGAATGGCTGCAGGCTGCAGGCAGAGTTCTCTTCCGTTTGTGACTTTCATAGAACTTGTTCACATTTCCTGCAGCTACTTAAAAATTGGTCGTCAAACTGTCTCTCGAGAAGGTTAAAATGGCTTTTCCAACATCTAGTGGAGCAGTCGCCTCATATTACCTTCAATATTTCTACCCTCTTTCTCTTTCTCTCCCAAGCCGAGGAGCAAACTTCTTAGCTCAAGTCCTTCTCAGGCCAAGGGCTTCGGATTTGACTGGGAGTTTCAGGTTTGTCAGAGAGTTTTTGTTGATTTCACCATGATATCTGCGGTTAGGGTGAATAATAAAACAACGTTTTATTAGTAGCTATTAATATGTGTTTTAATAGATACTGCTCAGCAGGCATATTCAATAGGGGGTGTCATAGTTACAAAACACCTGGCATATGTGTGTCTTTCATGGGCACCATGCACACTGCACTTCATTATGATTAATATGACCTCTAAGTAGGTTTGAGTAAGGCTACTATCTGCAATATCGATGAAGCTGAGATAATTCCATTTTAGTTTGCTGCCTAAGGGTTGTTTGCTTAGAACATTTTCAAATCCATTCCTACCTAGTGATGCCCTTACCCTTCTGGCTTCTTTTCAGCCCTCCTATCTTTGTAGCCTGATCCCCCTGTTTCAGCCCTCCCTTCTTTTCAGCATTCCCCTCTTTTCAGCCCTCCCCTCTTTTCAGCTTTCCCCTCATTTCAGCCTTTCCCCTTTTCAGCCCTCCCCTCTTTTCAGCCCTCCCCCCTGTTTCCTCTTGTACAGTATGCCTCCTAAAACTCACATTGACAGGTTTTCCAATTGGGTCTATATTTTTTTTTATACCAGGCTTTACAAAAAAGACGTCTTACATAAACTGATAGAGTCTTGCGTTTCCAAGGGTTACGTCTTTCAAATGGAGATGCTGGTCCGAGTCAGGCAGTTTGGTTACACGCTGGGGGAGGTGAGAAATTACCCGGGATCTGAAAATGATCGAACCTAACCCTCGATCTTAATTTATCAGCGGGCTAAAATTTACCGCAAGATTCCGACAACGGGTGCTCTGCATGGATATCGCCCCGTGAAACCGCTCCAGGGAAAAGCTGAGCTGGGTATCGTATTATGCGGAGATATGCGGTCTCGGTGGGCGGACATGTTGTGGAAGCAGCAACGAATAGTATATGCGACCGGTTTTTAAGCTTTCTAGCATATTTGAGGGCAATCGGTGGCAGAATTTTAAGGGGGCTCCCCCTGCCCTATGGGTTCCACCATGGGGCCCTGAGGGGGTCCCGGATCCCACCCGAGCGGACTTTATCGCTCGCACTCTGACACTTTCGTCGACAGTAATTTACAATCCAAAGATCAATAAATCAAAAATATTGCCTCCCCTTTCTATATCCACTACTGAGAGCAATAGCGTTTCATGTTTGAACGATAGATATTCAAACGAAGTGTCTTGGCCTGAATTGATTCATATCCATGCGATCGGCCCGAATGTGGCACACCATCGCCCGCAAACGTGAAAGTTAAACTAAAGCGGCCCAGTTATCAGCTACATGTGCGCCGTGTGCTGCAGCAGGGAGGCCGTGTCCTATTCTATGAGAAGCACCATCTGGAAAGAATTTATCCCCCTATTTTTGAGACCTGGTTAATCTGATTTTCAAAAAATCGTCCAGTCCCCACTTTGGTATTGAATATCCTCCGTAGCCCCGCCCCCCCGGGAGATTTCGTGACATAGATCGGTGGACGTCGCCCATTTTGTCGTCGTCGTCGTGTTTTGCTCTGGCGACCGGCATCGGTGCGTGCTGACGATTTGTTTTCTCCGTTTTCTTCGCAGGTTCCGATCTCATTCGTAGACCGGGTCTACGGAGAGAGCAAACTCGGCGGCCAAGAGGTTGTCAGTTACGCTAAGGGCCTCCTCCTGCTCTTCGCGACCACGTGAGAGTTTCGAGGGGAGGGGGGTGGGTGGGGGATGGCGATCCGAAGGGGGAAAGTTAACCAAGAAATAAACAAAGTGAGAAGTAAGAATGGAATCATCACAACCTTCAACGCTTCCTGGTGGTTTTGGAAAGACAGTTTCAAGCTGAAAATAAAAGCATGATAAGGATCAGAAAGCTAATATGACATGCTCGTCCGTGTTGAATCGTGGATGGATGGCAGCTTTCAACAAGCTTTCTCATTTCGACCGGTGTTCGACCGGAGGGTTAGACAAGGCAGACCATGTACCCAACCGTCCCATCCTACTCCGGGGACCGCCATTTGACATCCCCCATGCGACGGGCCGTGAGCGTAACCTGACCTTCGACCTCCATTCTCAAAGATGGGTAAGGGAAGTGAGAGCAATGCATTCGTATACTACTGCACTGCGGCTCTGCTGAGCGAAGAAACCGTCGAATACAGCTAGATAAACTCTATAAAATTTAATCCGAATCAGTTAGCACCCACGGGAAAGGCCCAGAACTCATCGCCGTGCTGTGTCGAACAAGCCGGGTTGCCAAGGGATTTAAACAACACCATGATCGGACAACAACCTCAGACTGGAATCTTTATCCACTGAAAGCAACTCCCTCCTTGTTCAGTGGAGGTGGGAGAGAGACCTATGTGTTCAGTTTATGATGCATCTATTTTCCAGAGGGCATTTCAGAAGCTAGCCTGTGCGTTGAAGAGATCATCATGTTACATTAGAGAGATCTTGTAATGCTCTGAGAATTAACACTTCCCCAGTGACTTGATTGGCAGCCTGTTTGACCAAGAACATCATAGATTTCGCTTCCGATGTGTTCACCTGATGTTCGGGGAATGTTTTGGCTTGCGCAAAGTTAGCAAACCCCAGTGTGCAAATAACGCTTCATTTTCAGACCATTTTTTCTTCTCGAATTTTGGAAAATACAACTTTAATATGGATGTTTTTTGAATAACTGTAGCATTTTCCTCGGCAATATCTGGCCAGTGGCACAGTGGTAGTTTAAAATCTACTCCTGTCCATGAGAATAACATCCAAGAGGTAGAATAGAAGTACTCACATGTTATCCTTTTTAATAATGCAAACAATTGTATTTGGTTATATTGATTGGATTAAGTTTGTAGTATGTAAATTCCCAAACTTTACTTCGTAATTTGAACTTAATTTGAACTCTATAATGAGTACTACGATACGTTGCACTGCCTTGTAAGATTGTGACATGCTATACGTTAGATTGTTGATTTATTTATTGCTTATATCAAGGTTCACACTTTGGGGTAGTGAAACAGTTTGGCCCTTGAAATATAGGTCACTGTTATTTTGAAACTTTTATAAATCAATTTTTATCAATCATGAAGTTATTATTATTGAGTTTGAAATACCACATAGACTCGACATAAAATATGAAGTGATATCATGTGAATGCACTTTTGAAGAGGATTTATCATGGAAGCTATTGTTCTTGATAGGTGACACATGGATAAAGGGGGGGGTGTTGGGGCTGAGATGGTGAGGAAATGCCTTTCAGAACTTTGCTAATGACTGATTTAATTGAAATATTTGAGAACAATGAATGCTTTTGTATTGAAATTACGGCAATTAAATTAGAATTATAGAGATTACCGCCTGTTAATAAGAAATGGACATAATTATACACCTACGTTTCTCAAATTTTTATCAAATTAAATTTTTAATTTAATTACGTTGATATTGCTACTAAAACTGTAACGTTGGAATATAAGGTGGCACTTATGTTTTAAGTAAGACAACAAGCATGCTTTCTAAGCCCCTTTTTGGAATCCTATGTTCTGTAAATGCGCCAACATTCTCGGTTGCATGACTGTACCATAAAACTAAGATTTGCCCGTTACTTGTGTTAAGAATCACTAGACCGTGCAATCATGATGTTTTGAGTCGTTTCAGGATGACACCACGTTTCCAAATAATTTAATAATTTGGGAAAACTTCCCGTCTTACAAAATTTCTGCTTCAGAGGGTGATCGCTCAGGCAACTTTTAGGATACGTGCTGGCATAAATTTTGGGGATCAGTGGCTCCTTAGTAGCTATGGCCGCTACGCCCCTTGACCTGTTTCTAGTCATCATCGGATTTCTATACTAATTCACACTCAGAATTAATGGTCCTTCCGGGGGGACATCAACAACGAAGAAGGAGCACTTTGTTTGTTTGATACCACCTGCATTTTCGCTGAACTAGACCATTATACGGTGCCGGAAGCACACACACACGTGAAATATCAGATACCGTCAGCATTTGGGGCGAATGAACGTTTGCAGTCTCTAGCGCCTTAATTTATATACAGGTTTGTTGCCCTGCGGACTGGCTCGGTCGCTCTCTTTCTTGGCCAGTCACGAATTTTGACCAAAAAAAGTCACTTTGGCTTTGGAAAATCGCCAAAAACATTATATTTTAGGAAATGTCGCACCTTAACTCTGTAGCAAACCTTACTTAATTGATTACCGTTAGTGAGTAGTGTACATTATTGTAACGTTAGGCTATGCATGATAAAGCAGTGGGATGTGCATAGGCTAGGGTCAGGCTAGGATGGATTAGACCAAGGCTACACATACACAATCATATATATTCAAATATTATAATATATATATACATATATATATTATTATAATTTATATACATAATATGTTGGCTATCAAAACGCTGTGACTGTGAGACCCTGTGGGATAGCCATAGCTGTGTCTTTTGTGGATAGGGCCTGCCCCCCCCCCCCTCTACCCGACTGCTATATGATGTCATTGCATTCCAGTTAGTAAGCATTTGAATAATTCAAACAAGTATTATACGGAGTGTATAATGTTCTCCTTCTTGGAAGCTCATACAGTACCAGCTCAAATATACCAGTTTGTATTTTCTTTCATTTCATTCATTACTAATGTACATTATCCTCTACCGACATCGACCTGGTCGAAATGAAGTTGTTCAAGATCACGTCAAATCAATGCTGCCCCAACATTTCAGTAATACATCCGAAGAAAGTTCTACTCTTTTATAGGATATGGTTGTATTGAAAGTAGTATCCCTGGACAGGTATTCCTCCGTGACGACTCCTACGGTCGGTGTGCTTGGTGTAAATACTGTCAAATAAGCTCATTTTAGTTGTTGTCAACAGATTTGAACGATTAATGTTCTCCATAAACTTTTCCCACAGGAGGATGGCAATGAGACGAGTGGCCAACAAACCAAACAGAGAAGAGGAGAAAAACATAAATCTTCCCAGCGTCTGGCAGAGAGCTCTCTCAGCAAAGTCACCTTGGCCAGACAAGGTGAGGAAATTAGTAACGGTACCAAGCAAAAAAAATTTACAGCTGCATTTTCGGGGGAAAGTGCTGATCGGGGAAAGTTCGGTGTCGTAGAAACTCGTTGTCATGCTGTTAGTGTTTCGTAAAGAGAGTTCTATACATTCTGGTATCGATACCTAACAAAAACTTTCCAAAATCAGGAAACCTAACCTCCAATACAATCAAGCTTGATATATTTCTGTACTGTTATGGTGATGTCATCTTAAAATCGTGTTTAGTAAATAAAATACTTTTTCTGTCTTCCCTTTCTAGGACGATTTTCTGGACGTCATATACTGGTCAAGACAGACTATAGGAATCGTTCTGGGTGTCATATGGGGAATTGTCCCTCTGAATGGATTTATTGGACTAGCCTTGTAAGTTTGTTGTTCAATTTTATGGCAGGAGGGTAACAGATAATCTGTTTCCCATTGCCACCCAAAAATTCTTGCTAAAATGGTCTTTTTGCTCAGATGGAGGACTTGAACAAAGGAATTCCAGGTCCTCGGTAGTCAATTACAATAGAAGTCCTCAGTAGATTTCTATTGCTGTTTCTGTTTTTAAGGATTGGTAGAGCGAGTTTGTACAATGGATTTTTTACAATGGATCGAGTCATCCATTTGAATGTGATGCACACCTGTGTGTGTGTGTGTGGGTGGATGTATGTATATGTGTGATGTCCAAGATTGAATCCAAGCAAACACTAAGATAAGAAAGAACATTTTGGCAGCAAAGTGCCACCTCTCTTCACTATCACCAGGCGATTTGTTACCCCATCCTGTTCAGCAATATCAGTACAATTTATATCACAGGAAATTATAGCAACCTTCCATAATCTGTGTGGAAATCATCACAGTTTAAGCCGTTTCGTTTGGATATCGAAATGCAGTCGTAAACATGTCGGCAATGCACCTCAACTCAAAGCCATGTGATCAAACTCCACCCCCCCCCCCACTGTCTGTTGGGTTACTTGGCAAGTTCTGTAGAATTGGCCGTGGTGCCTCGGGCCCTTAGTTCCTTGTCTCGTTGTGGTGATAACGAGATTGTCGTATTTCCTGCGCAGCCTACACATCTGTCAGGCTGCAGTGGGCAGATCTGCTAGGTCACTTAGGTCATTCTGGCGACGGCTTGGTCACCGCGAGTCGCAGATTCCTTCGCTGTGTTCCTTTGCAATTCAAGTACAATTACATACAAAGTAGTCGAACCAGGTTGCAGAACTGCATTGAGATTCCGGTGCCCTCGTATCTACGAGATTTTTCATAATGCGTCGCCATGATGGGATCCTCTGCCGTATCCCCCTGCCCCCCACTCCATTTTCACCTTAAAAAAGTGTCCGGGGATTTCCTGAACAAACCTCTTCATAATTGCATTCAAAGATACCAAGAAGAGAAGACCCACACTTGATTTAGATCTCCGAAACCAGGGTAAAAGTAGGTACCGTAACACTTCTTGAAGGAGTCCTTCAGATTATTAACGTGGTAAATTCAGTCGTCTCTGTCCCCCTTCTTCCCAAACTTCCCCCTCCTTCCACCCCTAAAATACGTGGGATTACAAATGACGACCCACCGATGCCCCGAGGGCACCAGTGCAATCGTGATGACACCCCCCCCCTCCCCCCACTAACCGTGTGATGTCGATGGAGCTTACGGTACAGCAACAGAACAGCCACCTTTCTCCAACTACTGCTCCTGCAATTTGCAGTGAACCAAACCTTTTATCTTTCTTTTCCATCGTTCGTTAATGTATTACAGATTACTGTTAAGCTCATTATACTGTTGATCTCAAGATAAGGCCAAGTTTTCTCTTAATGTATAAAATACTAATCGAAACTTAACCATGAAATGCATGCCCCTGCAACGGTGTAGACTTCCATCTCAATGTTTGACAAGAGCGAGAATTGAAATTGCAATTAATTCTTGTATTAATAAATGGCAATGTTCATAATAAAAACCAACAATTGCTTCCCCCCTCCCTCGTTTTTTCAGATTTTGCGCAATCAATGCTGGCGTCCTTTACATTTATTTCACGTCGTTCCAACAAATCGACGAAGAGGACTTCGGTGGCATCTGGGAGCTGACGAAAGAAGGTTTCATGTCCTCGTTTGCTTTGTTTCTGGTGAGTTGTGCTCCATTAAAATTTCTCCCCCCCCCCCCTGTGGGTTATTCCAAGAATGATGAATTCACGGTTAAATATTTCATTCCCTGTTAAGTTAATTTTGTTCAACTAACATAAAAACAAAGAAAATAAAACAAAGACAAAGATTTGCAATCTTTGGAACAATCTCCTCTCCTTGTAGTTCATATTAACAGTCTCAAGGGACTTGATTTCCCAGATGCCAAAGGAATCTATAACGATCGTGATTGTGATCTCAGAGAGTACAAACGAATACGATCCTGTTTTGTTTTGGTCAGCTTGGGCAAACCTCGGTGTGTGGTACGGTCCGACTTTCTTGGGTACTAGAAAAAAAGGTTGTGGGTCAAAGGTCAGTTGAGGTCGGCACGCCTGAAAGTCTGAAAATCCAAGAGTACAACGTGGTCGACCCTTCAGTCTTTGGGCACACGTGGGTCCACCGCAGTGGGGACGAGAATGCTATTTGTCGTTGGTGGAGGTTATAGACCATTTTGAGGTCAACATGGGGGGGTGGGTTGTGGCCCTTGAAGTGGCTGGCTACTATGGTCATGGTTACAGAGAAAGACCCCTCGAGGGCTTCTCGTTGGATCGTGTGCCTTATTGATATTAACATGATGAAATGTTTACATAGGTTGGCACACCGCCATGTTTCGATTAATTCACCCTCGCAACGTTTGGCCCGACCGTTGTCAAGTTTCTGTAGTCTGTTTCTGAGGTTTTTTTTTAATTGAACAGTTTAAGCCATTGATTAAAGAATTCTTGCATATGTTTCCTTCATTGTTACATTAATGTTCCTGTGTGGTCAAGAAATCACTAAAGCCAAACTGGCTTTCTGGTTATTTTTGAGCTCACCAAGTGTCAACGTAGAATGATGCTATTATTGCTTAAAAGTAACACCACCGGTTCATCTGCAGGGCAGGTCAAAGTTGATATACATAGACCAGCCAGTAGGACAAGATTGTACATTTTCTTTTAACCATATTAAATTACTTAAGTGATGTTATCTATTCTACTTTTGTTACCAGGTGGTTTGGATCATCATTTATTCCTTCCTTTACTTCGATTGACACAAAAAAGGACCCGATGTCGATGCAGGCGACGACGTCACCAGAGACCTGAAGCAAAAACAGAACAGCGTTCATTGTGGAAGGACGGATTACCTCATTTCAGCATCGGAGCAATTAGACAGATGGATGACCCAAGGAGAAGCCACCGGTTACGATGGGGGGGGGGAAGCTTTCGATGTATCTCTAATGAATTAATCAGAATTCAGACCATAACTGGGTTTTCCAGACAGTTATCAGTGTGACCCAGGTTTTCACAGAGACCCTGAGTTATCAGGGAGACCTGTATTATCAAGGAGACCTGGATTATCAGAGAGGGCCTGGATTATAAGAGCGACCTTGGTAATCATAGATACCTGGGTAGTCAGAGATATCTGGCTTATCACAGAGACCTGGATTATCAGAGATACCTGGGTTGTCAGAGAGACCTGGCTTATCAGAGAGACCTGGGTTGTCAGAGAGACCTGGCTTATCAGAGAGACCTGGGTTGTCAGAGAGACCTGGGTTGTCAGAGAGACCTGGGTTATCAGAGAGAACCTGGATTATCAGAGAGACCTGGTTAATCAGAGAGACCTGGCTTATCAGAGAGACCTGGATTATCAGAGATACCTGGGTTGTCAGAGATACCTGGGTTGTCAGAGAGACCTGGCTTATCAGAGAGGACCTGGGTAATCAGAGATATTGGGCTTATCAGAGAGAGACCTGGGTTATCAGAGAGACCTGGGATATCAACAAGACCTGGGATTCTAAGTTGTTTTAACATTAAAGCTGCATGTTGACGTTCTTGTCACGTTTCCGTCTCGATGGCGTCTTCAAGAAGACCGACGCCATTTAGTTACGAAGCTTTCCTTTCATTCGAGACAATCTCGTAGAAGAGTCATATGGATGGAGGCTGCTGCCTCCTTTGATTGTATGTAACAGTTTTGGAAGAGGCTAAACTCACTGAGAATGTAAATGTGTTCCTACCGTTTTATTTTCGCGGGTCTTCGTAAGAGGATGCATGCATCGTCTTTCCTGACCCTCTCCTTATCAACTATTCTGCTCGAGTGCAACCACGACAGTGATTATTGCCAACTGTGACATTTTGCTCCGTAGTCCCTTGTTTTTCAAACTCAACCGACACAACTTTCTTCCTCTTTCACACTCTCGTGGCATCTTGACTCGCTTTAAGTTTTTTTTTTCTTATTCAGACTTGCTTTCCAGGTGCTTTGATTGATGAGAATGTAGGCTTTAAAAGGGTCACCTTTTTTTTCATTATTTTTCTTTAAAAAGTAATTCCATCAACCCCCCC
>JAODAG010256158.1:2320-19189 GCA_027574785.1 Orphnurgus asper | reverse complement strand
AATGTATATAGACAACCAGAAAACGATAAACATTTAGGGTACCTCGCTAAAATGTGGTTATGTATGCCTTAAATGCAAGGACAACCAGAAAAAGAAAACATTATAGTGTACCTTGCTAAAATGTGATTATGTATGCCTTAAATGCATAGACAACCAGAAAACGAAAAACAATTAGGGTACCTCACTGACATGTGGTTAATTTATGCCTAAAAGGTATAGACAACCAGAAAACGAATACATTATAGGGTACCTCGCTAAAATGTGGTTATGTATGCCTTAAATGTATAGACAACCAGAAAACAAAAAACATTTAGGGTACCTCGCTAAAATGTGGTTATGTATGCCTTAAATGTATATAGACAACCAGAAAACGATAAACATTTAGGGTACCTCGCTAAAATGTGGTTATGTATGCCTTAAATGCATGGACAACCAGAAAAAGAAAACATTATAGTGTACCTTGCTAAAATGTGATTATGTATGCCTAAAATGTATAGACAACCAGAAAACGAAAACCATTTAGGGTACCTTGCTAAAATGTGATTATGAATGCCTTAAACGTATAGACAACCAGAAAACGAAAAACATTTAGGGTACCTCGCTAACATGTGGTTAATATATGCCTTAAATGTATAGACAACGCAAAAACGAAACATTATAGGGTACCTTGCTAAAATGTGGTTATGTGGCATACATGTATCTAGACAATGTTAAATGTATCTAGACAACCAGAAAACGAAAAACATCTAGGGTACCTCATTAAAATGCAGTTATATATATATATATATGCCTTAAAGGTATAGACAACCAGAAAACGAAAACATTATAGGGTACCTTGCTAAAATGCGGTTATGTATGCCTTAAATGTATAGACAACCAGAAAACAAAAAACATTTAGGGTACCTTGCTAAAATGTGGTTATGTTTGCCTTAAATGCATAGGCAACCAGAAAAAGAAAACATTATAGGGTTACCTTGCTAAAATGTGATTATGTATGCCTAAAATGTATAGACAACCAGAAAACGAAAAACATTTAGGGTACCTCATTAAAATGTGGTTATATATATATGCCTTAAAGGTATAGACAACCAGAAAACGAAAACATTTAGGGTACCTTGCTAAAATGCGATTATGAATGCCTTAAACATATAGACAACCAGAAAACGAAAAACATTTAGGGTACCTCGCTAACATGTGGTTATGTATGCCTTAAATGCATAGACAACGAGAAAAAAAAAACATTATAGGGTACCTTGCTAAAATGTGATTATGTATGCCTAAAATGTTTAGACAACCAGAAAACGAAAAACATTTAGGGTACCTCATTAAAATGTGGTTATATATATATGCCTTAAAGGTATAGACAACCAGAAAACGAAAACATTTAGGGTACCTTGCTAAAATGCGATTATGAATGCCTTAAACATATAGACAACCAGAAAACGAAAAACATTTAGGGTACCTCGCTAACATGTGGTTAATATATGCCTTAAATGTATAGACAACGCGAAAACGAAACATTATAGGGTACCTTGCTAAAATGTGGTTATGTATGCCTTAAATGTATCTAGACAACCAGAAAATGAAAAACATCTAGGGTACCTCATTAAAATGCAGTTATATATATATATGCCTTAAAGGTATAGACAACCAGAAAACGAAAACATTATAGGGTACCTTGCTAAAATGTGGTTATGTATGCCTTAAATGTATATAGACAACCAGAAAACGAAAACATTATAGGGTACCTTGCTAAAATAAATTACGTATGCCTTAAATGTATATAGACAACCAGAAAACGAAAACATTTAGTTGGATACCTCGCTAAAATGTATACTTATTAGTTTTACTATTCTATTTAAGCCACAATCATATGCAAACTCTGCCCGGCTTAACTTAACAAGAAAGAAATAATCAAAAAATCAAAAACCGTCTGCTCGACTAAGATTCAGGAGCAGGCGGAGAGATCGAGCGACAACTTACCTTCTCCTTGTTCCTTCCTCTCGTACCAGACGGCTCTTCTTGGTTCCCCATCGTTAGTACTCCTGGACCGAAAAAACTCACGGGTCTCAAACCTGGCAACGGCTGCGAAGAGTAGGTCTTCCCTGGCAACCGTGAAAAGTATATCTTCCCCGGCAGCTAATGATCCCAGTACCGACTGGGTTGAACAACTTGCCGCGGTGAAAACCTCGTCCGGAATCCCTCTTTAGACTTTAGTTAACTTCCGCTGAAAATGTCTTCAGTCCTCATCAGGCTCTAGTGTGTATAATCACAGACCACTGCAGGGATGTACCCCATTAATGATACAACTTAGTCCCAACTCCCGGTGTCGGTCTGCCACCAAGTAATACTGGTTGTTGATATAGCCTAGCTTGAGTGCTTTTGTTATATTTGATCCTACCACTGGCAGTACCAATGGAAAGAGTTGTGATGAGAGGAGTCAATGGCCCTGTGTGTGTGTGTGGCAGTCTTCCTAGTAAAGTTATAATATTACTAGTGTATATAGCCTGGGTTGCCCTGCTTGTTACCCTCCTATAAGTACAACTCCCTAGGGGGGACAGTGATTTACAGACTTGGCTGCTCTAGCTTGCATGCAGGCTGCACACCAGGGCTGCATTTTTCATCTTGAACTTTATCATCACCAGGAAGGTGCTATTAGTTCAAGACATACCCTGGCTGGCTTTCATATGACTATAAACTACATGAATCAATACATCATAACTACTAGCCCTTTAGTTTGATGAACAAAGATAACTGATATAGGAGAATAATTGATGAAATCAGGCTCTCCAAGAAGATCACCTCTTTCAATTGCTCCTAGATTAAAAGCGAAAGACTTGAAAAGCATGACATACTTGGCTGGCTTTCATAAGTAGGACCATAAAGTACATGAATCAATACATAGTTCATCATAACTAATAGCCATGATTAGTTTGATGAACAAAAATTACTAATCATAAGGAGAGTAATTGATGAAATCAAGCTCTCCATGAAGATCATCTCTTTCAAATGCTCCTGGATTAAAAGTGAAAGAAAAGCATTCATAAAAAACTAAAAACTGGTCACACACAGGGTCATGGCAGGCTGTAACAGCCAAGTTTTCTAACAACATTATTCACTTCCTATAATAATTTGCTCCTGTTAAATTAGTCAAGAAGCAATTTTGCAGAGCGAAAAATTTCTTCAACCCCCCCCCCGCAGTCTCCAATTGCATTTTCAATCAAAAGACTTACTTTTGATACCAGGAACTTTCATTTGGCCCAATTTTACGGGTTCCTCCTCGGTTCGGAAGTTGACCGGGAATGTTGTTCCACTTTTGCCCACGGCGGGCAAGCACTGACCCATTTCCTGTAGAAGCTTGTATCTCAGTGATCGCGGGGAAAATGCCAACTTTAATTGTTATTTCAAAGCATCATATAAAGTTCATGTGGCATACACAAATGTGTCCTTATTATTTAGATCGACAATACAAAGAAAACAATCAGCAAAACAGGCAAATCACAACTTTCAATTATCGACATTTCTATCATTAATATATATTAATATCACTGTCGCTAATAACACATACTCATATCTGAATATATTTTTTATACCAGATTAAAATGTCAAACTTTTCCTGTATTTATTCATCTAATGTTGCAATGTCACTCTACTTTTCATAAGACCTATATTCCCCCACCCCCCCAACTTTCTGTTTCAAAATAAAATTTTAAGCAACAAAACAAACCGGGCTAAAATGCCTAAATGTAACAAAGAACTTCCAGACTTTTCAGCACCCACCACTAGGTCCTTCCCCCCACCAGGGGCTCTTCCCCGGGGCTTCACACCATACAGGGATATGTGTGCTACAAGCTCACGCACAACCACATTAGATGCTCCTGCAAAACAAAACATCAAAATACCATCTTTACCCCTGAGGGGCTTTGGTTGAAAAATATGACAGCTGCTCTGGTGGCTGTCTGGCAGAATTCCACTCACTAAGGGTTCAAGAGATGTCTCCAACATTAATTTAGCTATCTCTCCTATGTTCAAATCGGACATCACAAAACATTTCCTTGGAGCAATCACGTTTTAAAATTAAGCTGCGTTGAAGACACCTGGGTCTTGCGTCATCAATGTTTAAATCGTCGTCATCAGCCATCGTCGAAGGAGACACGCGCGAATTTCAAGGTTAGTCCAATTTGTTATAATTGTTTAGAGCCCTGTGAAAATGGATCTAGGTTAATAAGAGACTAATCTCCCTCTAGTTTTTAAAGTATTCTAGTTTGGGTACCCTTACTGTGGGCAGATTCCATCCGTGGTGGATACAACCATATGACATTTCAAAATCCCCTCTGTCCTTGACTGACCGACATACTGGTCTGGCCCCGTTCCTCAGTAACCTCGAACTGTTTCAATGGGTGGGGGACGTGGACATTGAATCAATGAATACCTCATGAACGATACAGCAGGGCATCCGTTGATCGGTGCGCCGAAGTGGCACGAACAGATCAGTGGACGTGTACGATCATAGCCTCGCGTAAGACCTCCGAAAGAGTTCCTCCCGATAAAACCGTACAGCGCTAATCGAAACGATTAATCCGCTCGTGTAGCAGCATTTCGTTTTAAAGACATCAAGGACGGGTCCATCCGCCCTCTGCCCGGGATGTCTCACGCTACTGAAACTATCATACTTGAGGATGCCCCCGAATGTGCCGGAGAAAACTAGCTGACCCTTTAAGTACCCGTAAAAAAGTTAAAAAAAAATTATTAGTCAATCACATGACCACTTGTCAAAATAAAATCAGTACTGAACCAAAGAGTCATGGTCGGTTATAAATATCTATCAGATTGCATGGTTCCCTGGAGTACCAACTCTTATTTCAACATTAAAGGACCTCTTTCTAGCAAATCGCTGCACTGGACAAAGTACTAGTTTAACAAGCTCTATCTCTGCCTTGCATAATCTACTCGTGACGGTATAGGCTCTTTTACTTTTCAAACCGGTCGATTAAATAATAATAATCAACCGATTCAAGGATTCTAAGACTTTTCTTTCCGTCTTTTTTGTTGTTTTGCAAACAAAATGAAAGCTTAATTTTATCTTTACCCATGCCATGTTAAGGAGTCGTATGATTGTTTTTCTTAATGACAAACATATTTACGTTTATACATTTTTTCTTCTCATAATTACAACAAAACGACGCAAACGTTTTCATGATTATCGTACTCAGCGAGGCATCACATACTAATGTAGGGCATCATACACCTAGTGAGGCTCACACTCACAGATGCACCATACACTCACAGGAAGCATGGCACTCACGGAGAGAGGGAGGCATCATACATTCACAGTGAGAAATCATACACTCAATGAGGCATCACACACTGATGTGAGGCATCTTATCCCCAGGGAGGCTAGCACTCACAGAGAGGCATCATACTATCATGGAGAGGCATAATACACTCCCCGTGAGGCATCATATACTCAGTGAGGCATCATATACTCACAGCAAGGCATCATACATTCACAGTGAGGCATCATATACTCACAGTGACATCACACTCAGTGAGGCATCACACACTCAGTGAGGCATTATACATTCACAGTGAAGCATCATACATTCATAGTGAAGCATTACACATTCACAGTGAGGCATGATACACTCAGTGAAGCATGATACACTTCACTGGGAGGCATCATACATTCACATAGTGAGGCATCATGAATTCACAAAGTGAAGCATCCTACTCACTGTGAGGCAACATACTCACATATTGAGGCATCATACATCCACAGAGATGCATCATACCCTCACAATGAGGCATCATACACTATGTGAAGTATCATACACTCACAGTGAGGCATCATACACTCAGTGAGGCATCATACACTCAGAGTGAGGCATCATACACTCTCAGTGACGTATCACTGATATACATGTATAAATTCATATATACAAACATTACCTCGACTGCATTCACATCATACTATGTTCCTTCAGCAAGGAGCAATATAAAATGAACATCCTCCCTTTTTTCACTTCCTTTTCACTTGAAATACGAAAAGAAATCAGACAAGTAAATCACATTAGTAAAGAGGAGTTTATTTCCAGGCATAATCATGTCGATAAATATAGGTTTCAAATTTTCTAGTAGGCTACAATGCCTAACACTGTACCGTTGCTTACTACACAACGGGGAAAAAACAAACAATGACAAACACCCATCCACAATCACACACACGGTCAGTGTTCTTTACGAGGCTTCCTAACCCTTACTATGTACTAAACTAATTGTACGGTAGGTAGCTGTTTGTACGGTACGATAATCACAAAATACTCACAGCACGTATAGGTTTAGTCATGGGATTCATATTTCCAAAGATTATATTACACAAACCACGAGAATAACTCGTACTTCTCAAAAAAACCAAAGCATGTCAAATGAAGTAAAGTAGGTGCATGCAGCATACCTTAAACAAACCGCGGACAATTTATGATCGATCTTAGGGCATTTTAGTCAGAGTTTCCCCCGACGGAGCGCCGATGCAGAAAGGTTCGTGGTGGTACCGTCGTTGAAAAGCAGAAACATATCCACTCATCAGGCTATTCTACGTGTTATATAAATGTCGCAAAATGAAAAACAAAATAATGATTAAAAACATATGCAGTGAGATTTACTAAGATCAACGGTCACTAGATGTCGGGAGGGGGATGGCGGTTTGGTGGGGGTGCATACTACCATATGACATTTCAAAATCCTCTCGGCGCCGGGCATCTTCAAGCTATCGTTGGTCAACTCGGTATAACGGAGTATTAATTCTCGGGAGAATTTTGATTGACGCCGCAAGCCTAGCTTTGTTGACTAATCTCATCGATTGACGGCCGAAGCGAAGACCAGATCGGACCAGGCCAATATTTAGCAGATAGCTCGTCGACGTAAGCCTGTAACGCTCGCAGCCAATGGGGAATGGTCCATAATTTAAGTACGCTGCTGTGCTCTGGGTATATCACGGAAAAACAAACACAGGTCAACATGTTGTTGGTCGCTTATTGAAGAAAAGACTGCGATTAGACAAGAACGTGGGGTTTTCCCTAAAACGTCCTATAAGAATGGAACGCTTAACGATAGCGCAAAGATTTCCACGGGTTTGCAGTACATCGTACATGCAGGGATTTCTGGCCCCGCACTGAACGTGCTACAGATCAGGTAACATATATGACCTTTTTTCAAGAAAAAAAGATTGTTGGGAATAAATCTTTTGCAATGCTATCATAAACTTACATATTGTTTTTAAGATTGCAAATATCGAGACAGATGCAAAAAAGACGAATAAACATCGTTTGCTTACGTCGCACGTCTAGTTCGAATGAGCTGGTCATGAATATAGCGAGTAGCAAAGCTTCGTTGCGCTATCGACGCGGAATTGTTGGTACAAAGTACGCAAGACAATCCTAAACAATGTTTGATTTATTGTGATTTACGTAAGCGTTATACAAAAATATCGGCTTGGCCGTCGGCCAATGTTGCAACAGGAACGTCGACCTGTATCGGTCGACCATTAAGAATTGCTTTTCATTACATAACATACGTACGTAACACAGGGATGTACGTAACACAGGGATATACATTACTAATTTAGGCTTGCAAAAAACTGGGGGAAAAAAAAAAGAAGGAAAGTGAAAAGTTTGTGAGTTGATATTTGTGATTTGATAAAACATTGATTTGGAAGACTAGTTTAGATAAAACAAATTAAAAAAAAAGAAGTTACAAATAGATATAAACGCCCATCTTATCTTTGCATAGCCCGAACACGACGACCCCGGCATGACCCGTTCAGCACAGCTGCTTCGTAGTGGTGATGACTTCGGTCTTCCGTGGTGTTTGGGCGATTCGGTTCGACGATTCGTTGGAAGGATTTCTTTGGTGTCACTTGGAATGGCTGCAGTGTAGTGGTGATGGACAGGTTGCTCTCACTCCCCTCGGTCTTTGAGGAAAGCGGTCGAAGATCGAGTTTTACGCTCGTGTCATCCACGACCGCAACAAGGACAGGTTTCTCGATGAGCACGAGAGGTTTCCTAACCCCCCTTACTAAACTATATGTAACTACGTCCGCTAAGATGCCAAGCTGCATTTCTCACAACGGCCTTCATCTTTCTTTACGACATGTTTTTTTGAAACCATTCAGTTTAAAGTTATTATAAATTATAATCACCAACAAACAAAAAAATCTATATATCAATATAAAAATTTGTGTAGAGGTTACTGATGGTTACACTTTCAAGACATCCTGATCAACACAATAAAGGAAGCACTCATTTTCAAGACTGTGGCAATATAAAAATGTAGACGATCGTTGATTGCATTGTACCAACGCCGGTTTACTTTACCAACTATTAATAATGCATGCTACCCACACCAAAGAAAATGGGGATCATCTGCTTACCATGACCAACATATTCACCCAAGCGACATTCGCGAATAATACTGAATCGTTTAATTTGTATGGCCTATGCAAACATTGAGGTTTAATTGTAATGCCTATGAACACATTCCTGCTGAGTTTGAATAAGACCGTACACATCGTCGGGGAGACGTTGACATTTTGAGAAATTTACGTCAAGCCCCCGCCCCCTAAATAATATGCAACCTACCCGCACCACACACAACAGGGACCGTTTGCAGATGATCATCGCAACGCAACGACCGAATACGGCGTCAGTCAGGCATTTACCTCGCCGAGGTATCGTCAAATCTGGCAGATCTATACCCGCGGCTCCGGCTCTCTTGAAATAACGACGAATCAACTATTGCACGGCCTATGCGTACGTCGCGCATCATGTCTCTCGATGAATAATAATTGACTTACCGAGTTTGAAGGAAGTCGGGCCTTACAGGCGTAGGATGTTTATCGACGTGAATTAAGGATTCGACGTTACGTCCTCGCCGCCGACTCGATAACTATGCGACGGTGCCCACACCCGAACCACGAATAGGAGACGAGTCCCGGAGTTTTACAAGCGTTTACATGCCGCCATTCCCCCCAACCACCACGGACAGTTACGCGCATGCCGGCTTATACGGCGTAGCTTTCCTGCGATTTTATCCTGCGTTGGACCATTTCTACAAGCCTTTGTTGTACACCACCGTCCCTTCGTCGGTGGCCGCCTGTATCTCGGCCTCCATGTCTGCGGTTTTCATCTGAAAGATGAAAGCGTTGAAATTTTGACGCTGGCCGAGGTTCGACGAGATAACAAAAGTCGGCGGGGATACACTTTAACATGGCGCGCTACGTGGTCAAAACGAGCTACGTCACCCTACGGTTACCCGATCGAAAAATAAGTTTCGGGGGCGGCTAGGAAGTTGATCAGTTTTAGCGTGGTAGTGCAGTGGGAATAAGCTGCCATTTGTCTTTGCTCGGCAAAATTTATGTTTGGCAGACGTAGAATCTAGTCCTTGCAACGTAGTCATTTCTGGGCGGCCAGGATCGGGATGGCGTTACCAGTTCGGAGTCGCAATTCCGGGATCGTCGCGAGTTATCAGTTAAATCATGCTCCTGCATGTTTAATCAACAAAGAAAGGATAATGCTAACCGTGGAAGTGACCTAGTTTTACATTTAAGATTTTGACGTTAAAAATCCAAGCAATAATATTATTTTAGATTAGACAACGAGGCGTATGAGCTGTGCACGATATATTTGTTGTTGTTCGTGGCCTTGTGTGAGGGCGTTAGTGCAACAAACCTTTTGCATAGCATAAGCTTGCGAGTTGATTGACAGTTTGGATAACATAGGCCTAATTGAAACGGTGGTTTTTTTTTTGCACCAAAGGGCAGGGGATGGGGGCGGGAGTAGTCAATCCCACTGCTCTCTCTGGCTACATCCCTGGTTTCATAACGACTTGCAAATCCTATTTGGAACATCAATTAAGTATTTATTTTGTCTTTACGCCTCTTGTGTGCTATGTCTTCTCTTTTAATGTATTTAATGTATCAGAGGAACCTCGGGGGAACCGGGTGCCAGCCTTGGTGCACGACCTCCGTCGACCGGCTCAGCCGAGTCCCCAGTACGCGTGCCGCATAGGGTGGTGCCGTGTACGAACCTGGGCCATCTGCGGAAATAGACTGATTGCCAGCGGCAGAGCGAACCCGAACGACGCGGTGCAGACAGCGACCTGCAGGGGAAAATGCATTCTGGGAAATCTCTTGAGAAATCTGGTTCTGAAAGAGACAAGGAAGAATGGCCGTGGTCATCGCTAGGCGTAAACAACAGCTTGTGACGTTGAACGCACGGGACGGGTCACGACACGCCCCTGTGATGGCACCATGCTCGTCTTAGAGTAGCCTTCCGTCTTGTACGAGTGCTAGGTGTACGGCAGAGCTGTTGGCCAGCGGTGGACGCGCGGCAAACTCGACAGCCAAACTATATCGTTCACGTCGCAAATTGTCTTCTTCTGTCTGCGCGACTGTGGAAATTGATAGACTAACACGTTCGAAATACAAGCGGTATTTTTCTCCGAACCCCCCCCCCCCCGGTTTCCAAAGAGCGTGAATCGTAACTTTTAATAAAAATGGGCAGCAAAGACATATTAAGGACGCAGATTTCAACCTGTCCACTGCCGTTGGTCTTCTTCCGAGTCGTCACCGAGCAACATTAATTGTTTTGCATTATTTGGCTATTGTACCCGAGTTCATAGTTCGAAAAACTAAGTACGATGAAAGTTTAAAAGCTCGAAACAAATTTCGCAGGAATTTGTTATTTCTTTCTACTTTTTCTCCAAAACTTCCAGAGCAAAATATTATTTCACAGGTAGCAAGCAAATGAGATTCACAACAGCAGAGGACAGATGCCGACTCCAACCGGCACCACTCCCGAGGTGCAACCGACCGACTGTAGATATCAAACCTCACCTATTTTCGATGAACGTCATGATGATGGGTGGTAGCAGCAGGACCGGCGCTGGCAGAAACACTCTGGTCATCGCGGTTTCAACTAAAGCCTGAAGAAAAGGTCGATTCAATGTTTAGGCTTAAGGAGGTTATCGTGACATGAAGGTCAGATCAGGTCAAAGTTCAAGAAATACTGGAAATCCATGTGCACCTTTTAAAATCTTTCGAAAATTACTTTCAATAGAGCATTTTGAAGATTCGAAAGGCACCCATGGAAACCCTTACCGTTTGTGTTCTCAAATTTAAAGTTAGAAGGAACGTATTGAAAGCGCCGATTATGCCGAACTGGTCGGACACCTCACCATGATATGCAACTTCTTTATTGGATCCCGACTTCAGAGGCGGATAGAAGGGATTTCAAAGTAGGAAGGCGGTGCACGATCTCCCCCTTTTTTCCCCAGATGAGGGAAGGGGGGTGGCACAAATCGACACAAAATTTGGGAATGGTGCCAATTTATTTGCAACATTTGAGTTGAGCCTGCCAAATTTAAGGGGAGGGGGTTAGATGGACAGACACAGGATTTTGCACCACCTCCCTGGATCCGCCGCCGCTTCTTCAAAACTTTGTCATCATTTTTTTGGCCCCCCCTTTTTCGATCGTACGAACCAGAATTGTGGGGGGGGGGAAAGCGTGCTCAAGGCACAGCTGTTGCATTGGCGAAACCTCATCGCAGTTTTACCGATTTAGCAGCGACCTTGGAAGTCCCCAGAACGTTTCCTTTACTGTCCGTGACCTCGATCCCTTCAAATAGTTCGGTGTACCTCATCAGAGTGACGTTGCAGATGTTGGCTAAGGCTGGGAAGAACAGAGCGATAAAAGGCATATTTATACCGGTATATATATATATATATATACCGGTATATATATGGATCACTTTAGTCAGGATCTAGTTACCGCAAAAACGAATACTTTCAAAGCTCAGATAGGCAGACCTGGCATTTCATAGGGCCTGTGTCTCCAATCTCTATTGCCGCACCCCCACACTTCATAGCCACACCCCCACACTCTATTGTCCCACCCCCACGATACCATCACCATGGCGCAGCTTTCCAGTAAACTCAGATGGTCGGTTAAGACCGTCTCAGGTACTATCAGCAAATGTAAGCGGCGGTTGGCAGAAAAGCATAATATATTGTCAAGGAGCCCCATATGCATGTTAAATTGTAGCATCAAAGAAATTGTGTCCATTGTGCGACGCTTCTGATGGCGAATGAGTGACTCTAACTTGGATTTCACAACACTATCATTATATTTTAATATGTGGGGCCGGGTGGGGAAATGCTTGCCCCATTCAAGTTTTCTACAAAGGCGTCGTCGTGTGCTTGGTTAAGACAAGTTGAAAGTTAAACGTTAAAAGTTCTAACGCCGCTCACCTACTGCAGGGAAAGGCACAAATCTCTTAACCATTTTTCCTGTCGGTCCTAAGGCACTGTATCGGTTGATCAAGACATTTAACCCAACCTGGAGAAAAAAAATAATATTAACCGTAAGTTAAATATTTAAAGAACCTTTATCGGGAGTCACTGTCTTTAAATGCAACAACAAAAAAAACTTTTCCAACTTAAAAAGTCTTGGATTGAAGTTTAAAAAAAACATGCATTAACGTGTATGCATCACACACAGAGCGAGAAAGTCGCTTTTGTTTTTAGGAGTCTTTTTATTTATATAACAAAAAAATAAGTTCACGGGCATATTTAAAGGTGTGGCCACCACCGATGTTACAGTCCCTTCGATCACGTTGCAACCGCCCCTCGTCGACGTACCGCAACTTAGCTCCCGATCGAGTCCATGATCGGCTCGACGAGTACATAGGATATTCGATCGATGAACTGGATGGAGCGTCCATCCACCAGAATATGGAACTCTCAAAGGCCATGACTACCATGGAACTGCATACCCCCTTCACCTTCCCCCGCTCCCCCACAAAAAACTTGTCAAAAAGGACTCGGTTTGACCACGTAGCCTTAAGACTACGGACATAAAAAACAAACTTATTTTGTTTTCTATATTGACGATGTCAACGGTGTACCAACAACGTATAGATTATTTGGAAAACTTTCTCCACATGAGACTTTCTTTTAAAAAGTTTATTCTGTTCGAAGGGCAATGACCACATGAATAAATGCGGGTTAAAATTTGAACTTTTCATCTTTTCCTTTTAATTCTGGCAGATTTATCATTTAAACTAAGATGAACTCTCTCTGGACCACATAGCAAGTCAGACTGTACAATCTGGTAGTCTGGAAGAGGACAAACAGCGTAATTAATCCATCATCGTTAAGTCGTTAATTAGTTACTTACGGCTATGCTGCACGCTGACGATACGGCTCCGACGTAGCCCAGCAGGAACCTGCTGGTCGGCGTCTCCTGCGATGGATAAAGACATGTTATAATATTATTTGAAAAAAATCTTCAGATATCAGATATAGCAGCAGTTTTGCCCATTAGAACAAGTCTCCTCCTGCCTGGGTAGTCACCGTCGAGCGACGTTTAAAGCAACGCCTCTGGATGGGGAAATAGCAGATAGCCGACACAGATATATAAAAAAAAATGCAAGGGAAATTAGAGAAAAAAATATGCTAATATAAGAACCCTGCTTCTCGGTGGGGAAAGCAGATGGACAGGAACACGATCCACTGCATGTGTAAAAGCAGATTATTCGATAGGAGAAGGTTTAAACCACTGTTTACCATCGAAAACATTGAACTTGGTTGAATCAGAGCACGCGTACCTAACAGCAGGAATATATAATTGACAATGATGTACTCCACTAACCCACCCACCTCCCCCACCAAACCCATATCCCTTAATCCAGAGCACCCTCTCCATCTGGATATGTCGCTGAAATGTTAACTTCCATCATTTCCACCATTGTGAAGCAGATGACATATAATATACAACCAGTGGTCGATTTTCTAAAAAAAAAATTGTTTAGCAATAACTGCTATGCAATATTTTTTTACATAGCACAGTTTGAACATTTCGCATAGCAGTTTTGTAATCTAAGTGGAGCGGTACCATTGGTTGGTGCGCAGCGATGCAATTGTGGGATGTGTCGCAAAGTTGCCGTTTTGGTTCGCATTTTGCGATGCGATACAGGGGAAATCAAACACTGGCTAACAACAGCCCATAATGTCTTCCCCCTTCAGATTTCTTGAATTGCTCCAATAAAGTAAACATGTTTACCTTTGTAGCATTTCTGTTGGAAAAGTTGACACAGGCATTGTGACTCTGGTTTAACCACTGGAATATAAGAAGTAAGAAACGGCGATGGTTACATGAAAATAAACAGGAATGATTGCATCAAAATAAACAGCCATAGGTTACATACAAATAAACAGCAATGTTTACATGAAAATAAACAGAAATGGTCACATGAAAATAACAGAAATGGTCACATGAAAATAATAGAAATGGTCACATGAATATAACAGAAATGGTCACATGAAAATAAACAGAAAGGGTCACATGAAAATAAACAGAAATGGTCACATGAAAATAAACAGAAATGGTCACATGAAAATAAACAGAAATGGTCACATGAAAATAAAACAGAAATGGTCACAAAAAATGGTTGAATGAATAATGGTTGCAGAAATGGTTGCATGAAAACAAACAGAAATTGTTGCATGAAAATAAACAGAAATGGTCACATGAAAACAAACAGAAATGGTTGCATGTAAATAAACAGAAATGGTCACAAAAAAATGGTTGAATGAATAATGGTTGCATAAATGGTTGCATGAAAACAAACAGAAATTGTTGCATGAAAATAAACAGAAATGGTCACATGAAAACAAACAGAAATGGTTGCATGTAAATAAACAGAAATGGTCACATGAAAACAAACAGAAATTGTTGCATGAAAATAAACAGAAATGGTTGCATGCAAACAAACAGAAATGGTTGCATGAAAATAAACAGAAATGGTCACAAAAAAATGGTTGAATGAATAATGGTTGCATAAATGGTTGCATGAAAACAAACAGAAATTGTTGCATGAAAATAAACAGAAATGGTTGCATGAAAACAAACAGAAATGGTTGCATGAAAATAAACAGAAATGGTCACAAAAAACGGTTGAATGAATAATGGTTGCAGAAATGGTTGCATGAAAACAAACAGAAATGGTGGCAATGAAAATAAACAGAAATGGTGGCACTAAAATAAACAGAAATGGTGGCATGAAAAGAAACAGAACTGGTGGCATGAAAATAACGAGCAATGATTACATGAACATAAACAGCAATGCTTACATGAAAACAAAACTGAAATTGTTGGATGAAAAATACAGAATTGGTTGAATGAATAATGGTTGAGTAATGGTTGCACAAATGGTTGCATGAAAACAAACAGAAATGGATGCATGAACGCAAACAGCAATGAATAATTAAACATCAATTATCGGATACCGTTTGGCGCTCACAACATACTGGATGACTTTCTCATGGAGATGATACCTCAGGGAGAATATACCAGACACCTCAGGGAGATGATCCCTCAGGAGAAGGCTACCTCGGGGAGAAGATACCATTTGCACATGGTCAAATTTCTCACAAAATATTTCCTTTCAAGGTGGTTTATACCGAGGTTCAATGGAACCCGAAAGAGCTCACGAAAAACTAATCATTCCCAGAAATTTCGAAACCATTGCTGACACCGATTCTTTCAAATCAATAAAGCTTCATGAGGTAACTACTACAACTTTCGAGTTATTTTCCACCTCCTTCACTATTTATGAAGTAAATACAACATAGCATATACATGATAAAGGGCATGTACTTCCATGTAAAACTATCTCAAATAATAGTGTGTATGCACGTGTGTACGTATATACTAGCTATCCCCTAAGTTGTACATACTCACGTATGTATGCTATATTGGAGGTGGTCTTACATGAAGTACATACTCAAATATATATGTACATGTGTATGTAGATACTAGCCTATCCCCCTAACTTGTACATACTAATAATGTATGTATCCTATATTTGAGGTGGTGTTACATGAAGCACATTGCATGTAGACTCGCGTACATACAGAGACCAGGTCAACATGGAGAGGAGCCAGAAGAAAGATTGAAAAATTGATACCACCGAGTACAAAGATGAAAAGAGATCGAACAAAGAAGAAAACATTAACAATATTGAAAAAAAAACAAAGAAGATTACAAAATCTGATGTGGTGAAGGAAGCTCCTTGAGACAAAAAAAACTAACGAGTTTAAAGTCTCCTACCTGCCAAAAGATCGTAGTACCTAACGTTTGATTGGGTAGTAGTAGCCCCACAACCGTAGGCGTTCCGAACGGAACGTAACCTTTTGGGGGGGGGGAAGAAAGGATGGAAGCTATAAAATATCACGTTCGTGAGACAACCCAAAGAGGGGCAGAACCGTCATACGGTTCCCGAAAGGAGCATTTTACATCGGGGGGGGGGAATTTGGCCAAAAAAATCTGGTCGCGGAAAGATTTATTTAGACTTATTTTGAGTCGTAACTCCCCAAATCATTTGGCTGGAGTCCAAATCTTGAGTCACTATAATAATTTCGTCAGATTCTACTTTAGTGTACGAAGGGAGAATTGCTACGTCATTTCATGTAAACGGAAAAGGGGTAAAGCACTAAAGATGGACTATGCGACCCCCCTCCCTGGAGTCGTACATCTTGGTCAATTCGCGTACCCAGAATTTTGATTCTTAATTACTCCTCCGGAGTGGTGTGTCATAGACTCGATGAATAAACATACAGTACAGTGGTGAGTCTTAATGACTTGATGAGGATCCAGAGGGGTGTATCATAGACTCGATGAATAAACATACAGTACAGTGGAGTCTTAATGACTTGATGAGGATCCAGAGGGGTGTGTCATAGACTCGATGAATAAACATACAGTACAGTGGAGTCTTAATGACTTGATGAGGATCCAGAGGGGTGTGTCATAG
>JAODAG010256047.1:0-13067 GCA_027574785.1 Orphnurgus asper | reverse complement strand
GTATGTATATATATGTACATGTGCACTTAATATTTATATGAAATTCTTAAACCGAAGAGCACTAAATATTTATCTGAGACTTCTTATATATATATATATATATATATATACACATATATATATATATCCCCCGGATATCTCCCGTTCATAATCGGAGGCTGGTAAAATTGGGTTGGTCACTGGTTCTTACCATTCTGCTACGATGTAACTGAGAGCCATTCCTGTAGCATCCAGGGAACCATTCACATTTAGTTTACCGCTGCTACATCCAATCAGGAGAGTAGCGGCTCGGCAGGTCAACCTCTGAATGTCGTCACCACTGAAGTACTCCCGGCCGTTACCATGACCGCAATAGCTGTATCGGAGAGATTATTTCACCCGCCTCTAATGAAATATTTTGCAAAATCCAGAAGGAATATTCATCGTAACAAGAGCAGAATTTGAAAAGTTTGTACTTTTAAGTTTGTTACTATATGCTGTAGTAGGCTATTCACATTTAGTACAATTAATCAGTACAACTATGATGTTATAGAAGAATATCGACACATGAGAAATATATGGGAAAAGTAACCAATGAACTCCTTGAACAGCACTTCTTAATTATTAATGTGCATTTCTTCATTGTTGTGTATTATGCAACCCAGGCAGTATTTTAATAATGTGCATGATTTCAATGTTGTGTATTATGGAACCAGATCGACTGCATGTTATTCATGTACAGGTGGTCATTGTTATGTATTATGCAACCCAGACTGCATATTATCATAGGTGTATGCGTTCAGTGTATACTATGTTGCATTTGCATATTATGCTACCAGACTACATATTATTCATGTGCAAGTATACTATGGTGCATATTAGGCTACCAGACTACACATTATTCACATGCAGGTGGTCAATGTTATGTAATATGCAATCCTTACTGCATATTATTCTTGTGCATCTATACTATGTTGCATATTATGCTACCAGATAACCAGACTACATATTATTCACATGCAGGTGGTCGTTGTTGTGTATTATGCAACCCAAAATGCAATATTATCCATGTTGCATGAGTTCAGTGTTGTGTACTATTATGCTACCAGACTACATATCATTCAAGTGCAGGAGGTTATTCTAAGACTCACATGAAGAGATCCTGACTGATAAGAGCCGTCGTATATTCTTCCTTGGAGGGAACTCTGCCGGTTACGCCATGCCATCTATTCTCTCTGAAGCAGAATGAAAATAAAGAAAACAATAACTTTTCATGATCAGTGATTAAAGTATCATTACATCAACCCTCTTATGCTATGTCACTAACTTATTCTCTAATGCTCTTATACTATGTCTCACTTATGTCGATAACTTTTGCTTTAGCCCTCTTATGCTATGTCTCACTTATGTCAATAACGTTTGCTCTAATGCTCTTATACTATGCCTCACTTATGTCGATAACGTTTGCTCTAACCCTCTTATGCTATGTCTCACTTATGACGATAACGTTTGCTCTAGCCCTGAATATCAAGTGTTATTTATGTACACATAGCTAATTTATTTGATTTGAAGTTCAACAGACTATTAATAAAAAAAATAAAACAAATGTGTAACTCTAGTACAAACAACTTTGACAAAGATAACATCCACTTGTCATACAGATATTGAGATATTTACACCAAGTCTCACAAGTGTAGTATTTTACACAGCATAAAGGAGTACACTGAATTAGATGAAACGTCCAGGTGATTATTGATTAATTAATCTTTTGTACAATAATTCTACCAGATATTGGACATAATTCTAACCAAAGTAAATGAAAAACTTATCGGGAAGAGTGGTTGTCACTCCCGCAGTATTGAAAATCGCTCAATGATGGGAGTTCGCTTCACTGTCGCCATAACAACACTGCTTATCCGTTTGTTTGCAAGAATAGTTTTGCAACAAAACCAAAAAAAAAAAAAATCTGATTTGTACAGTTCAAACCTCGCTGTGACTTCATGGCATAACCATGGAAGAAAAATCAATCTCTCCTGTTTTATACAACAATCTTTCATTTTTGTAAATGTAGACTGGATCGCCATCGGCAGAATATTGACTGGATGCACGTTGGGAGAATATTGATGGCTGGATAGAGGGCCTGCATGGATCACCACTGGGAGAATATCGATGACTGGATCCCCCCATTAACCTCATCTTACAAACGAGGAAAATTCTATAGTTACTTTTCAAACCAGTCCTGGAATATTTTCTGCGTGTTGACGAGGTCCTTGGACGGATTGAGGACGAAGGACGTTTCCTCCGTGTCTATGCCACCTCCGAGGACGGTGGTCCGATCCGAACAGGCCTGGAGACTGGACAGCAAGAAACGAAGGCTGGGCATGCGGAAGACTGGAACCTCCCGCAGGACCTGCATGCTCTCCCAGGGTATATGTTGCAGTTGCTGAAAGACAACGGAATGGAATTGTCAACGGCAAACAAGAAAAAAAATCATCGAATCGAAAGCTGGCGAGAGTTCGTGTTCTGTAACATGGAGGGGGGGGGGGCAACAACAGAAAATTAAATAAACAGATGATAATTAAAAATAAATTTAAAAACAAAAAAATTAAAACAAAAAACAAACAAACTTTTCAAAAAAAAAGAGATATAAAAAATAACTTTTACATTTTATACTACAAGACACACCTTTATTTCCATAATTATATTCACATTTTATCGCCATAAGTATTTTCACATTTTGAAGTATCAGTTGTGTCATCGTTAGGATTTTAATGTTGTTTCATTTTAAAAAGCAGATCTAGTCTGGACCAGCCAAAAAATTGGCGGTATCCCTGATGGACGAATTTGACCAGGTCTTCTGAGAAAGGCAAGGAAACGGTGAAGCACAATGAGGACAAACTCGTCTGGTGGGCGAGCAGACAGAGTTTGGACGACCAGTTAAAAGTTTGCATGGCGCACACGATCTGACAAGGAGCCATGAAGGGGTCAATGTGCTTAACATTGACCGTAGTCATTCAAGGGAAACCCATACGTTGCCGTGAAAATTCTTCATACTCGACTCTTACCTGTAGACCTCAAATGACCTTTCGCCCTCAACCAAAAACGACAGCATTGTCGAACCCTGCTATGGAGCACCTATACACGAAACGTGAAGTTTTGCCAGGCTGTAATTGCTGGAGTTACCGACTTATACACGCTTTTGTGAATGCACAAAAGTACAGCATCTCGTACTCTTTGCTACATATACCAAACGCGTACATTGGACATCAATCTGACCACCCCGGGTGAGTACCGATTTTTAGCGTGGCGTAGCACACGGCTGTCAAAGAATAATTGTGAGAACCCACCCACCCCCACGCGTGGGTCCACCGTGGCAGTTCGCGCAAGGTCAATTCGAGGTCGAGCGCGAGGTCCTTACCTTGTCGAGGATCAGGACGGTCGGGTGCCTCGCCGCGGCTCTGGTCCTCTTGCCGATGTCACCGGCGAGGTCCTGGAATGCGGCCGCCGCCTGGGTCAGGCCCTCGCTGCCGATGGGGATCCCCAGGAGGAAGGAGAGAGCTTGCAGCAACTCTGGTCTGCCGAGCTGCGTAGATCCATTGAAGATACCCTGAAATTCGGAGGCAAAAGTAAAATACGGACAATTAACACAGACAATTACGAGGGGAGATAAAACCCCCACGTCATACTGATTAAATGAAATTCAAACAAGATTCAAATGAGACGCAAACAATTTGCTCACATGTCTTTGAGATGTTGCTGAAGGACTTGCGAAACTTGCAACTTGGCATGTCTTGATTAAAACCTTGTCTTAACTAAATTTTATAACTTTGTCTTAATTAAATGTTGTCTCGACTGAAACTTTCTCTTGATTAAACATTTGTCTTGACGAAATCTTTGGCTTGATCAAAACTCAATTGCGAATCGGAGCTCTGCCAACTGTGGTATATATCGATTGAACGGCTGCTCACTTTTATCCTCTATTTTCTTCATCTTTTCGTTATCTAAGAATTGATAGAAACAGCAGCAGCATACCGAACATTGACGCGAAAGTAACGTTGACTTCATAAACCAAATACACAATAATCTTTCACTCAGATTACCCGGCCCTATTTTTCCGATACGAGGATGCGGTCATCATGCGGAGGGCAGTTTAACCTTCTGGGAACTAATACGAACCTCGCACATCTTCAAGTTAATCTCCTCGGCAGTGAAGGTCGCACAGGTCTCGATGAACCTCCTGACGGCTTCATCGATATCGTCTCGTAACGAATCGTCCTTGGCTTGGCCGAGCAGGAGTCCCTTCCAGCAGCCGAAGAAAACTTGCTCGAAGGACTCCATCAACTCCTGGTAGAAAGGAAATATATGAAAGACTTCAGGGAATCTGACGTTTACTCTCCTTTGATCTACAGAGGCATCTCTAGTATTTTCCGATACTTGCTTCGCACCTGCGGCTGCTGAGAAATCTCATTGTCCATGATTCAACGCCGTAATCATTTAGTCTTATTGCGGTGCTTGACGTGGCCCTCGGCATATTCCGCGTTGCTGGCCGAGTTTGGAAGCAATTGCAATTTCTTTCATCATTTGAACCAAATTCGGTTGCTCAATTCATTAGGATTATTCTTGGGAAGGACAAATCTGTCTGACCACCCGCAAATTCCTGGATTTGTGTGGGTTATAAACAATGCTGACAAACTGTCACATCTCAACCCATGACCTTGGCAGCCAGTCTTTGCCAGGGCAACTCAATGGTCAGTGAAAGTTCATCCAGTGTTTTTGCTTCTCTCTTTCTCTGCAGAACAAACTGGGTAAGTTCTTGACACATTGATAGCTCTGTATATTAAGTAATTGTGTTTACAGCTGGATAAACTGTTATAACCATTGGTGACTTGACGTTGGACAGAGATGGTGGTTCCTGGAGTTATACACATTGTTTGTAGAAGACTGGGAAACAAAATGTAGAAGTTCACTCTGGTCGTGTGACTGTCGACAAGTTACAATTCCGTGTGCTTGGACAGTTTACTGATGAACGTACATATCGCAGGCTATACATATGTGCACAGTACAAAAGTCAGATCTAAACACAAATTGTTTTGCCACGGTAATATCACAGAACGATCCTTCCACATCGTCTGAAGATGCACTATAATATCAGTCTGCTCGCAAACGATTAGAGAAATTCTTCGAGGTTAGTTTGTTTCTGTACGAGCTTAGCCGGTCCTCTGTATTCGAGACAGGTCATTACTGTGTTTCTTGACCAATCAGATTGCAGCATCCTGACTGACGTATGGATTTATGAATGTCAGAACAAATGCTGCATTGATTTTCTTCCTTGTTAACACATGTTACGTAAAGAATATGAATAGAACATTTACCAATGTATAAGACACCACATCTGAAAATCTGTGTACTGTTTAGCCACGTGCTGTGTTACCGGCCAACTAAAAGTTCAAATTCAAATCTTTTTTTGCTCAGAATTACGGACTGTTTTATGGTATAACAACAGGTCCCCCTATAAACCATTCACACTGCAGGATCTCAAGAATGGATGGCTAAAGGTCAATAATACTAGGCCACTTGCAAGTGTGCCTTCAACTCTCAGTTTGGACAATCCTTGAAAAGGTTCACTGGCGTTTTCTTTATTCCTGTACTAAAATACGATGCAGCCATAAACGGGACACTAATTGATGCGCTAACCTTTAACTGGTCGTCCAAACTCTGCCTGCTCGCCCACCAGACGAGTTTGTCCTTGTGCTTCACCGTTTCCTTGCTTTCTCGGAAGACCTGGTCAAATTCGTCCATCAGGGATACCGCCGATTTTTTGGCTGGTCCAGACTTGATCTGTTTTTCAAAACGAAACGACATTAAAATCCTAACGATGATATGAATGATACTTGTGAAAATACATACGGAAATAAAATGTGGAAGTGTCTTGTAGTATAAAATGTGAAAGTCTGGAATAAAAATATGATGCTTGAATAAAATGTCAAGTGTTTTGTTGTAAACAATGTGAAAGTGGCATAACTTTTAACATCACTTCCCTACACCTTGAATGAATCTAAGCTTCAGACTAGAGCAACTGGAACAAATGTACCATAAAAACATTGCAATTAAAGAAATCCACTGAAGAAAGATAGTGTGACTAACAGATCCCAAAAATATAAATGTCTACACAATTCATTTTACAAATGATCCCTTTTAACTTCGGAAGTTCCATTCGGGAGGAAATATCAAGATAGGGTAAACAGAATGCTCCTTATTTCAGGTTGGAAGATTCAGACTCAAACTTAAACATGCTGCTACACCATACTAAATTTTAAAACTTAGTTCAAAGGATTCACCATTTCTGTCTCAGTGAGGGCAGCATACTCTCTTGAAGTTGTTCAGTCAGTGTAAAAGTGAGCTGTGAGGACATTCATATTCATACCCAAACTGACCAAATGTTGACAATGTGCACTTACTATGCTGTGCCATAAACTAGTCACTGATTAGAAATTATTTTTGTAACTCACCAGGGGCAGATGCACGACGAGAGGAGCCTGCTCTCTCTCTAGCCTGGTGAGGACGACGAAGCTGGTATCGGTGAGGTACCCAGCCGAGGAAGGGCTAACGTCGACGACGGATAACTGGCAGACGACCAAACCTGAGGATTTGAATAATCAAAAGGTCGCACAGATCGTGCAGGGAATGGAGAAAATATCAGCAGAAGAGATGACGCAGAAAAGGTGAGGCAGAAGAGAAGAGACAAGGCAGAAGAGATGAGACAGAAGAGGTGAGGCAGAGGTGGTGAGGTAGAAGAGAACAGACAAGGCAGAAGAGATGAGGCAGAAGAGTAGAGTTAGAAGAAGTGAGGCAGTAAAGGATACTCCTTCAATAATTTAGTGATCGCTCTTCTGTATATCATTGGCATTTCCCAGCTTGAGAAGAATAGTTTTGAACAGACCATTCCAGACTTTGTGCATTTTGGAAGATGACAGGCACTAACCTTTTGGTAATATGCTGGTTACCTCTTCCACAGAGTTGCACTCGGGACTGAACGAAAACAATCTGCTTGCAGCGAGTAACCTCTGGTGTTCGGGAGACGTCTGATGAAGGCTACCATCGGATGATTTCTTGTCACCTTCAGAACCATTGCCCTCTTCAAGTTGCTTCAATTTCCTGCGACGCACCGAATCAAAAAGCGACTGGAGTTGACTTCTGTCAACTTCAATTCGAGTATCCTGCAGTGTCTTATAGTCTCACATAAGTGACTGGAGTTGGTTGATATATGTTGACGACTTAATTCAAGTTTCCTGCAGTGTCTTATAAGTGACTTGAGTTAGTTGAAAAACCAGACGACTCTCTCTGATCCTTAGCTGTTAGGAATGGTATAGCCGACGTTAAGATTTATGACAAGGCTGAACTGCTTGCCGAGTAACAGAGAGAGCACGGTTCTATCAATTCCTGGCTACGTTTGTTTGAAATTCTCAGTAACATTTTCATTTTATTTACTATTTTGTTTTTGTATTCTGTAGTTTTGGCGTGCTTACTGCCTTCGCTCTATTTTGGGTGTTTGTCTGGGTGATTCTGTGTGGGTTTTTTTGTTCGTGGTTGTTGTTGCTTGTTCGGCAGTACGTCGAAAATCCAATCCAACTGGAAAAGCTGCTTAAAATAGTAATACATCTAAGAAATGCAGAGAAGCCCAAATAGATGTATGTTTTTGTACCTGCCATTATTACTTCCTTCATTAATGCCAAATTGGAACACATCACATTAACAGATCTTATATTCTTAAGGTCGTACTACTACTACTACTATGAGTAAAAATCTACTCGCCTAATTGTAAAATTTACTCGACTTTTTCTTAAGTAGTATATCGTTATGCATTGGCAACAACAGACAAGTGTATCTGTATCAACATAGGCCTAACTGTGTGAATGCTAAACATGACAGCCACAGCTTTTACCACGTACAGTATAAAGTGTCTTTCATTCTGTTTGCATTCTGTAAAATTATTTATAGGCCTAGGTAATTAAAACTTATTATTACCGATTTAATAAACTAAAATGTTTCCTCTTCTTTAAGGAAGACAAATGTTGCTTCATTATAATGTAACAAATCGTTTCAACTAATTAGCTGTATAATGTTAAAGCCAAGCCTAAATAGAATGGACTTTTGTACATTGGTTTTTTTTGGGGGGGTTTGTGTCTTTTTTGTATAGACGCAGTCACAGGCAGTAGGCTTAAATCCTGTACTTACTTTTCCCCGAGCGTGAATCGAAGTGGGGTCCAAAATAATCTTGCAATTAGGACTGGAAGTTATGGTAAATAAGGACATTATTCACACGATAAAACTACTGTATTGTTTTTGTGCATAGGCCAGACCTGCCAGTAACACGTGTACAGCCATACCGTATGCACCCACATTGTTGTCAACTACGACACTAACGTTAGCCTGTTACGTTATACAGTCGCATATATAACTAGTCTACTTCATACATTGCAATGTTCTGATAAACAAATAGCAGCACATGATCGCTAAGCAAAACCGTTATTGTTATTCTCTATTACGTCCAAAATAATATCACACCGCCACGTGTGACGAAAACAGCAATTGTATGTCTGTTTTCTCCCGCTAGAATGCCACGTTTGAAATACATTCAAGCGGGGAATTCCGGCCTGCTAAGCTTGATACAAATCAAAATAGTGTTTATGTACAGGATACAGCCACAGCTAATAAAATAGTTACAAGAAATCAGTACATACAGTATATCCTACAGTAATATTGCACTGTCTGCCTACAGTGTAGAATACAGTAGTGCTACAGTACTACTTTGTCAGTGTGTGTTCAGTTGCGATCATTGATTTAAAAATAGTAAAAGTATTAATTAGTAATTTCCAAAAGTATAATATAAGCATTCAGTTTATTAGCTTAGTCACCATAATGTCAGGGTTTTGTGAGAATAATGAACATAAGGGATTAAAACGAGAATAAAAATACTACGAGTCGTGAGTAAGCCACTCGCCAATATGGCGACCATAGTGCATTTATTGGTCGCCATTAGCCAAAGTTTAGTCGCCAATGGCGAGTGTGTATGTCAAGGCCTGCTACTATACCTCAGTTTCTTTGCTAAGCTTGTCAGCTTCTGGTGCCGTAGAGTGACCGACGTCGATTCGCTGAGGTACTCTGCTGCCCTCAGAGGTCGCTTCTCTCCCAGGCATAGCGCCAACAGCTGGCAGACTTTCCGATAAGTGGGATTTGGGGCCGTGCTCTGCAGGAGGGCGATGGCTTTTTCCAAACTGCTGATAACGGCGTCGATACCTGCAGGTATCAAACGAATTGCACGATTTCAAAACGACCATCAGGTCGTTGACAGTGTAACACCGACTACCGGATGAATCAAACCTTTGTCACTACTCTCTCATGAACTGTACCTTTCCCATCACTTACTTACATGGCATCAATTAAATCAATTCTCTTACAAAACAAAAGGCTTTGGAATAGCTTGACCTACGTCTGATAAACGACTATTCAGAGAGTTGTCTGGAGGAGGCGTTGTCTCGACACAACAAAATGACACAGGTCCAACAACAGATATGGAACATATGCCTAAACTCACCGTTACAATCACCTGACATCAGCTTTGAATGAAGGCCATCTCTCTGCTCCTTCTGTGCGACTTTCCTCTTTCCTCCGGCAGCTCTTTTCTCGGCTGGTTTCCGTCCTCCCCTCCTCCTCCTGGGCGCGACCTCTTCGTCTTCCCCCGACAGTGCTCGAGGGATTTCAATTTCTTCGCACTCCAATGATGCGGTCCCTGAAAAATCAGATAACGCCATCTCTTCATCCTTCACGCCTAATGCGAAGACCAGTTCCTCCGGCCAAAACCTGTTGAGGATCTTCGGAGAGGGAACAGTTTCCTCCACAATTTCGTCCTCCGACAAGTCAGAAAATGATTCCTCGGACATAACGACGAGGCTGTCGTCAAATTTTCTCGTAGAGTTTCTCATTTTTTCAGCAGCAGCAGCAGGCCTGCCTCTCCTCCTACCCGGTTTCTTTTCCTTTAGTTGGTCAGTTTTTGCCGAATTCGATCTCGTGGGATCCAAATTTGTCTCAACGAGTACGTCTGCCGGACCCTCCTCCGTCGTATTCCTGACGGTCCTGCATCTCTTTGATCGAGATGATTTGCCGGCGGGAGCAGAAGTGGTGGCAGCTGCTGTTTGCTTCTTCCCCCTCCCTCTGCCTCTCTTTGGCTTTGCGTCTTCGTCGCGACCGGCTTCGTCGAATGCGAAGACGTCCGACTCCGCAAAGACGCCCACGTTCAGCTTGCCGGCAGCCGAGTTGCAAAAGAGGCCGTCGCCTTTCCGGAATTTAGACTGCACCGTCTTTATCTTCTTATCCGTCGTTTTGTGCCTTCTGACGGGCACCGATTTCCGATCGTCGTCTGCAATGTCCGAGAACAATCCGAACGAGTCGTCGCCGGCGTCGTTAGAGCTCTTGCATGGTTTCGCCTCGGTCCGTTTTCGGGATAGCTCCGGCCTGGAACACACGCCAGAGACGGAATCCCTCCAGTGGGTGGAGGTGTTAATTTGTCCGTTGACCTTGGCACTTTTAGGACCATCGATGGATAGCCGTTCCAGCTGTCGAGTGATGTCCTCCGCCAAACTCCGGTCGTGTTTTCGGATGACTGGCCAAGATGTCGAGAGCAACTGGTCAAAGGAAGGTTTGACGCCACCGCCGTTGAGCGTATAGATATTGCACAGCGCCTGGAGGTACAAGAACTCGGCTGTGGCGGACGGCTCGTCCACTCGTAGTTTAGCTGATTTCACGGCGCGGAGCCCGTCTTGGATGCGGCAGGGTACGCCCGAGTACTCCTCCGAATGAAGTTGAGCAACCGCCCTCAACCTGGAAATCGCGGCAGACTTCCCCGCAATTGTGCAACAGCACGGGTCTGGAGCGGGGGCCGATTCGGACGATTTCCCGGCGCCAAGCTCTCGGGCGTTGGCCGCAGATTTCTGCAAGAGCGACGCCCACTTGCGCTGGCACCACCTCCACAGGACCTCTGCCTCCGTTAGAAAGCCATCGAACCGTCCGTGTCTCCATCCCACAAACTCGGCAGCTACGGCGAGCAGATGGATCCAATACCCGTGGAGCTCCATGTCTGCGCAAGAATCGCACGGACAGGCCGCCTCGTGAGAGACGAAAGCCGGCGGCTCGAGCGAGAGGTCCACGGCGACGGGCTCGGGCGAAGCCGTACCGTCGTCATCACGCACGTCGGACAGGGACATCTTCCTGGTGTGCAGGACGAAACTGTCGTCCGTACTATCGTCGGTAGAGGCCGACCGCTGAGCGCCGTCGGTTTCGTCCTTGGAACGGCATTTCCCCTCTCGTGTCTCGCGCTCTGTCGATTCGTCGTCCTTTAAGACTCCTTCGATGCGTCTGATGGTCGCTAGACTCGAGTCCGCGAGCCCTTGGAGGTTGAAACTCTCGCAGAGGCCGAGGTTGAAGGTGGCGGCCCTGTGGGACGGAGAAGAAATTCGTAAGACGAATAACAGCGACCTTGGGAAACTCTCGGAAAAAAGAATGTTCACTATTTTCATCTTAATTCCTCTTCAAGCCATCCCCAGAGGAAAATGTTACGAATAGAACAATGATCCTCTGTTTGCATGTATAATAGCTCAACCTTGACAAAGAGCAATTTTAAGATATTTTTGTAGAAACCATAGCATGATAAGAGATGATAAGACAAATCTAGAATGTTACTCAGTAGAGAGCATGCCTATCAACCTAAACGAGTACGGTTTACCAAAATGTAACGATCATCGCATTAACCTACCTCGCTCAAAACCTACCTCGCTCTGCGGCGTAGGTAAATTATCCAATCAAGGCAATTTGAAATTAATGAAAACATTCTTTCTCGTCACATGGCAGGTCTCTCCACCGTACATGAAATAAAATGCCAATAAAAACTTTCCAAACATTTCCATTACAGTAGGTCATCCCTTTCTCTACTCTGGAGAAGGACAAAAAAATGCGACACAAGTCGGGTTGCAAAGGCGAAGAAGCAGCGACGAGTCAGAGGTAACAGAGACATATATACTGACCATCTCGGTAAGTTATACAGTCGGCACAGGCTGAGTCCCTCCTGGAAGTAGTACTTGGCCTCTCGGACGCATCCCTGCAGCGTGTACAGCTCACCGACCAGATGGAGACTCTCGAGAACCTTATGTAGGACCGACCAACAGCTCGTGTTCGTTCTGCTCTCTTAATAGAGGAAAGAACGGGAATTTAAGCTAACTAAACGGCTGCAACCATCTGCACATACTGCATAATGAACACTGATGCCTAATGTTACATGATGTTACTACACTACAGTACAACTGATACATGTCTACATATAACGCTAGGCTACGAGTGATCTATCTATCATGTTTGGCTTGCATTGAGCAATAATTCCCCCCATTCCCCAAATAACCTTAGGGAGTAGAAAATGTAGAAAATCTTTTTTGTTTTACAGCTACTCCACACGCTGCTGATTTTGCTGCAATATATTACCGTATTAGATGATTTATGCAAGGATATAAATAGACTGAAGATGCAAGAACAATACATCAACTGTCAAACATTGCAAAAGTGAATATTTGGGGGTGAGAATCTACCTGTGTGGAACAAATTTGTTACAACTTCAAACTTTGTATCCGAAGTTTGTTTCGTGCACCAGTCGAACTCTGACACGCGTGCATAGGCGTTCATTCGGAGTAAATAGCGTGGTATTATGGTTCTCAAACAGGGGGTTCATGGAACAATTTCTGGGGGGGCCATGGAACCAATCAATGCTTGCGTGCCACGTGATATTCGCCTGTGCTTCCACTCGATAAATTTAAAATTTCCGAGCTAAAAACAGGCTCTCCAAACTGACGGTGGAGCCAAGTTGAAGTTCGAGCAGAGTTCAACACCAGAGACGAAAATGATGATGATAGTTGGAAAATCAGAGCTACCAGTTGGAATTTCTGATATCTCACTCTTCAGTGCCAATTTTTTCAACTAGTATACAAGCCTTCCAAAAAAATGAGAGCCTACGCAAGGCCTGGGAAGTGTCATTTCCGGCGATCCAG
>JAODAG010255825.1:0-13068 GCA_027574785.1 Orphnurgus asper | reverse complement strand
ATATAGATATATATATATATATATATATATATACAAATAATATAAACAAATTGCTTATACATGTGTATGGAACCTGCTCTATAACATGAAATAAAATATCTAACAGCCCTGTAAATTTCAGTAAACATTAATTACATTAATACATTAATTACCCGAGTGATCCTGAGAATCAAACAGTAAATAATGTAGAAGACGTTCTTGTCATCTTGACTAGGTGTTGCTGATCGAAAATGGACTTCAGTAAACCTGTCTGGTGCACCCTGTCCAGTGCAGCTATATAAACCGTAACTCCCCTAATCCTCAGAGCACGAGGGTGGTGGCCACGGCGCCAATACATAGGAATGTGGTCCACTAATGTTTAACAGTTTTGAGAGATTTATTTTAAAGCGCTTCCATAGTCCAGACAATATAGCACATGAGATCGGTGCCATACTGTGTAATAGCTTGCAAACGGTCTTCAACTGCTCAAGTGATGAAATTCAGGAAGGCCAAACTGACAAAACTGTAAGATTTACTGACTGACAAAAAATGATGAAATTAGATAAGGTGAGATTCACCATGCCATCTGTTGATGATAGGTTCAACCACATGCGAGGTGAGAGTATGGCCTAGCGGTTTGGGTGTCGGCTTCATAGCCAAAAGGTAGCCCGGCCGGTTCGATAAACCCTGGCATGACTTGATCATGTGCTGCTTTGCAGTGGTGGTGAGTGCGGTCTTCCATGACGCTTAATGATTCGGTTCGACTTTGGTTGAGTGGGTTTCATTTGGGTCGCAATAAGTTTGCTCAGAATAGCTGCAGTGCAGTGGTGATGAACAGGTTGCTCTCACTTCGCACAGTGAGCAGAACAGAGATAATAAGTGTAAGACGGTAGAAGAAGTGGTTGAAGGCGGATTAAAAACTAAACATGTACAACACAGATAATAGTAACTCAATAGTAACTTATGTCACGTAGACATCTTTGAGATCGGCCTAGAAGGTAACTTCAGATCAATTTCGTATTACCTATGTTATACATCATTCAAAGACTGTCGGTGAATTTGGAATACTGTTGGGTCAATGTTGTTCCAAACTGAACTCATGCAAATGTTATGATTTCAAGCTGATTTCTTACTTGGAACGTGCAAACTCGGAATATTAGGCCTTAACCGTTTTGGGGAAATTGTACATCATGCATATCAGACGTCATAATAATTGGTTATAATAATGTTGAGAAGTTTGAATGTTTTTTTAAACTGAAACCATACAGTGTTCAACTCATCCCTGTTTAATTAGGCACACTTCAGAAACTAGAGAACTTACCTATATTCTTCTTTATTTTACCATATTCTTTATATTAACCCTCAGCCTTATTCAATGCGCTGATCTGACTGTCGATGGGACCGTTTTCTATAAAATTAAAATAAATAAATAAAAAGTATCACAAAATGATGTTCTCTCTATATAGGCCTAGGCTAATTAAGGCCTACCACTTCAACACGGTGTGGCACGTCACCGTTCGTGCATATGCCAACGTGTGTAACAAATATTGTAGCTACTGGAGTTGATGACCCGTGTCCTCCCATATCGTTGGAGTTTAGAAGATTATATTTCGTTTGTGGAGGCGTAATATCCAAACAACCTGGGAGGTAGGGCAACAATGTTTGCCGTTTTAGTCAAACTAAGCTTCATAGAAACGGCACGGTATTACAGTGTATAGGCTAGGTCTATTATGATACGCCACGTGAATGGCAACGAGGTGTCAGGTCGGCGTCAGCCTCCATTCAGTGAAAGACGGCGTTGGAAAGACAGATTAACGCTACTCAAATCAGGCCGGCGCACTTTCTTGCGATATTTGTATCAATCAACGTCAGCTCCTCTGACGCATTCGCGAAAATTTAAAAATCATATCGTATACCTCTAACACTAGACTATAGTCAATATAGCCTGGTAAGTCATTCTCATGATAAAGCTCCTGAAGTGATCGATTCTAAAACGATTGTTCGGTATATATGCGTGCGCATTATTCCTCTCCTTCCTATTTCCAGACATGATTAGCGTAATACACTTATCGCTTTTATTTATAATGGGGGCTGAAATGCCATCCATTATCTAGCTTATATATATATTATATATAGCTTTTAGCTTTTATCTAGCTTTTTGCTAGCTTTGTAGATTTACCTAGCTACAAAGTCTAGCTAGAGTATACCTGGATTGAACATTACATTTAACAGCAACGATGCTTCTTGAACGGGTTTCTCTGATTTTTATCTTGAAAGTTTGCCAAGGAAAATCGTTTTATTTCTTCAATGTAATTACCCAATAACACTGTTATTCATGCATGAAGTTTGTGAAGCTTTGGTCTAATTTTCCGATTTCTTGACAACTGACAACAGATTATTTGGAATAAAGCCAATCCGTAAAGTTAACAACTTTATTAATTACTATAAACAATTTATTATATGATACAAACGTTACCGTACTGTACAATAATTCTGCAGGTTCTTAACTTATATAGGCCCTATATGCCTACTAGCCTATATGTAGTATTGAGGATGATGTTGATGTTCACTACTATGCCTAGCAGTAAAATACGGAACCACTGCACTCAATAGAGAATGTAGAATAACCGAAGGGGAAATATGTAAAGGCAGTTACAAAGAAGTATATTACGGTAATTAAGGAAGAATGATCAAAACATTGCATGTGCTAAATTCGTTGTCTGCAAGATACAGCTACAGTACTAAAGACATTGAAACGTGACTTTGTCGATAAGTTATATACACGCTGAAATAAGGACTTTTAAAAGTTAACCCCCAAAGAAAATCAAGTAACAAGGTTGGAGGCCGGGGGGGGGGGCGGATACATTCAAATTAACTACATTGCAATATGAATGATATGCTGAGCCTCCTCTCTATTTCTGTGAACCTTACATAGGCCTAGCTGCAGTGCGACAACACTAACGTTAGATTCTGAGTCTGTGTGCCATGATCGGATAATGTGTGCACAGGCATTTGTGACAGGATATACATTGAGGAGCTATCATGTAAATCAGTTAGCACCTATGCTGTTTTATAATGTTATAATTTGTGCTTATAATAACGCGTGAAGTTAAAAACAACATAATTAGCGAAACGTTGTTCATTACATATCTGTAAACGAAGGAGCGGCGATTTTCTTGCGACTTTTGATTACGAAGTGCATGGTAAACGGGATTTTTACTGGACGCTTTTGGACGTTGGCTCCAGGCATGCAGCCTACATCCGTGACCATATGCAGTCTCCATATGTCACCCACTACCCTATACCGTATGATGGCTAGTATCAGCGACGAAGATTTGTTGTGAGGGGGGTTGAATCCATTAAAAAGATATATTGAGGAAGTTGTCAGGTATTTATAAAGGGAGGGTCTGCTCCTTTGAAAGTCATGTACGGTACCTACAAGAAAAATTGTCCTTTTTTTATGGAGGAAACAAGGGGAGGGTGTAATTCAATAAGTGATGGGGATTCTCTATCTTTTGAGATCCTATTTTATTTTGTTAAATCAGTGTCCCTACGTAGCCCTACCACATTATGCCGTCATTTGATTTGATACATTGCCAGTAAGCCCCCCGGCGAACACGAAGACGCATTTGCGCTAAGCGCAAGATAATTTTTCTAACTACTGATTGTGTGGCACAAAGCTACATTCAATGAAATTCAGAGCGCGCAGAACAGAGAAGTTGTGCGCTTCCCAGGCGCGAAAAAAAACAATTTAGTGTTTTACGGTGCCAACGTGGAAGATTGGAAGAGCACTTCCAACGTCACGCCAGTGGGAGAAGTAGCCATACATTACTGAGCATGGCAGAATTACCCCACAGATATGACACGACGAATAACTGACTCCCCTATACACTTGCGTTCATATGAATAGTTACACATTATGGGACCTATTTCATATCGCCTATTGTTCTGGATCTGCCTCTGACTTATGTCCCACGAGAATACTATTACTGCCGGGGGCGCCAAGCTAAGCAATTCAGGCTCGCGAGGCGCAGCTCCGAAATCTTTTAATTAACCGGGCATTTTTGGTCCAGTATCGTGGGCACCGGGCCGAAAAAAAAACTTCAGATCGGCGGAATTTCAGTCGGAGGCTGCAAAAGCCTGGCCCTTCGAGTTCGACGGATGCTGGTATAGTGCTTGATTCCCCCCGCTTTTTTATTATTAAAAACTGGTAGACCCACGTAAAACCCGGGGGATGTTGGGGTTTATAACATCCACAACTTCCCCCAGAAACTCCGCCCTGCTGAGAGTTATGAAAGTTCCCGTCACAGAGGTTTCTTCACGGGTGTTGGATGGTCACAAATCTGTTGACAAAGAAAACCAACGCTTAATTCCTCTGTTACTGCGGATTGTTATAACGTTGTACTCCCTCCAGCTGATTTTACGAATTTGCCTCACCCTCCAGTCCAACGTAACGAACGTTTCCAAGATGATAACCTTTCGACAGTCATGTTAAACAAACTTGACTGAAGTTTAGATGGTTTATCACATTGTCTTCAAGATGGTCGACTCCGAACTTCTTGGGATATTTGACATAGAAAACGAAACTCCCAAGTTAGAAACACAGGTACGTATTATACACCGTATTCATAATATTAATACTAGTATTAGTATTACTAGTAGTACTAGTTTAATACGCACGCAACAGTTCTGACGGAGCTTGCCAAAGGCTTTCTAAATTCCAACGGTTTGGAGGATTTAATTTGGGGAAATTAAACAAATATATATCTTTGAATTTTTAACGTGCTTCCGTTGTAATGAAATATCACAATATCGGCAGTAAACGTAATTATTGAACCTAACCTAAACCATTGTGATGGTTCAACAAAATATTATTTTTCAGTGGTTGGAATGCAAAGTACTTGCGAAGTTTGAGCGACTACGAAAACAAGGAACATAAAAATGATATGGAGTAACGTTAACGTTATCACTTGCACGATATTAGCAATACTGTGTGTCGTTGTTGTACGGTACCACAGGCGTTAATGCTCGACATTAATTCTAACGTAATATCAATACTTTTACGCATTGTGACTAACAGCAGTAACATTGTGCTCATAAATGAATGCCAAAATAAAGCTAAGCCACGATGAAAACGATTTATAGCTCACTTTTCCCCTCATTTACTAATTTTTGGCTAAATGAATTGTTATGCCTAATTTACTGGTTTGACTAAGTAAGTTACAACATGAGCTGGCTGTCGTATTCCCCAGGGCATGGTATATACTGCCATGTAAAACCACCCCAAATAAAGTTTACATACAGTGTGATACAAGAGTATGTGTAACTAATACTAATAGACTTTAGGGATAGGCTACTACATACACCTGATGTACATGTATACTACATATATACTACATATTGAGGAAGTCTTATATTATTAAATATTAGTTATAATTATGAAGTATATACCCACAGCATAACTATCAAACCTAGCCTGCTTATCCAATCAGGAAATAATTTTATGTTGTAGTAGTACTATTTACATTATTCTGTTAGGCTATGACTGAGTCTGCAGTGTTAGTCACATCTTACATTTCTGGACATTTTGGTAACAGGTCATTTTTCCCCATTGTCAGTTTGCCACCAACCTGGCAGTTCATCCCCAAGTAGCTACCATGCAGTTTCCCCTCAAAACGTATTTTATAAAAAAATTGTTTCAAAATGGCAAAGGCAGAATTTGTACCGGTATCTATGCAGACGAGAATCTTTTGCTTATAAGCATTTAATAAGCCAAATACAGTGCCTCGTATATAATATAAGGATCAGAAGGACAATGTCCTCATAAAGGATCATGAACCACAAATACCCTAAATTCTACCATTACCAGAAAAATAAGCATCAATAACATTCTTGGAGGCATTGACACCTCTAGCATACACCAATGACTCAAGCAAGTCATTTCACTCATCTACCACTCTCTGCAAAAAGAAGTACTTTCTGCTATCTCACAAAATCCTTGTGAAGCTTAAGACTATGGCCTCTGGTATGATTATTGTGTGACATATTGAAAAAATCATGTAACATCAATCAGCCTATCAAAACCATGGACAATTTTAAAGACCTGCAAAAGATCACCACAAAGACATCTCATAAGACAGGGAACTAATAGAACTGATCAATTTCGTTTCCCTCTTCTGAACACGCTCAAGACTAATCCTATTCCTTAGCCAAATGTGGATTCCATGCCTGAACAGCGTATTCCAGATGAGGCCTCACCATCTGCTTATACAATCTATAATGTCGTAGTGAATAAACTTAAAATTTTGTCTAATCAACCCTACTGTCCCAAACCCCAATATCATGTTTCAAAATGTGAACAGTTTTATATTAATGCAGATTGACACAATTAGCATTGGAGTGATAGGTACTTGGGGGCTGGTTGGTAGCTGGGGGAGAACTGGTTGCCCTGAGGGAGAACTGGTTGGTCCCTGGGGGGTGAACTGGTAGCACTTGGGGTCGAACTGGCTGGTATTTGGGGCCTACTGGTTGGGGGCGAAACAACCGGTAACCCACAATACGATAGTTAGGACCCTCCATCCTACAGTTCTACATCACAGCAACAGATTATCACTGAAACCTGTGATGACAGGTGCTCCTAACAAGTAACATAGACTAGGCCTAGATTGGCCTAGTCCCTGTGACTTACAATACCTTTCTGTTCTAGCGTTTCAAAGTTAAAGTAAATTAAGTATCCAACATATCAAACTGTCATCATATGCAAGTCTTTCTTTTCAGAGACTCATGCTGCGATGCCTGCTCTTCAACCTAATTCTCATCCAGATCCCAGTCCGTAACCCGAAACGTAGAAACTGGGGGTCATTAAAACTTACCCCTTTAATAAACGTCCCTTGATTAATAACAATTCTGTGCGATATCGCTGTGTGTGGTGATAGCTTGGATTTTTAAAAAAGAACGCTCACAGGCTCCATGACAGTTTTCTTCCGTTTGTCACAGAACTTTTAACCTATTTACAGTTTCTGAGCTATTACAGCATTAGCTATATTGTACAGAACTTGCTCTTTGAAATATTGACAATGTGACAGACCTCAACTTCATTACATTTTATTCATGATCATGTGAATACAATGAGTTAGCATCGACTGTAATTCTAGCTGCAGTTGAACATGTTATAGTGAAGTGAAGAAGATATGAAGAAGCATGGACTTTAGAGGAGGTCCTGAAATTAAAGAGTACTAATTAAGCTCAGTAAAGAAAAAAAAATGCACTTTGTAGTTGTACACATGAATATGATAGCCTATATATAGCCTATTATGCATACTGTACGTGTACTACTATAGTATGCACAACTTGGCCTAAGCTACCCCAAGAATATGTGTCTAGTGAGCCCAGCAAGGGCGTTAACATGGAAGGTTGAGTGACCAATATACTAAGACCTTTACTGCAGTACTATAGAAACAAATTTTCTCATCAAGTTAAATTCTGTTTGCTATTAAATTTCGTCTTCCAGACGAGTGTTGAAGAGGACATCTTGGAAGAAATGGTGGACGAGCTTAGTCTCGGTCTTTGTATCGAAGTCCATCGGTCCTGCAAGATTGGCATGTTCAAGATAGAGGAAGAAGACGATGAAACATTGAAGGTTTGAGTGATCCTTGGTTATTATTGTGCACTCAGATGGACTGATAGCTAATTGTATGTTTGAAGAGAGGAATAAATTCTGTTCCATGTTTACTGTGACCATTATTTATACACTTCTGGTTAGGGGGGGGGGAAAGGGAAGTCTATAAAATATTATGTACTCTATCATATGCAGGAGTATCCGTAAGTTTCAAGTGCAAACCATAACATGGAAGCTGGATAATACTGTAATACTGCTTTTGGAGTTTTCTAGTAGCTATTATATACAGAGTGAAAGAAAACATAGCAAAACATTTGTGTCCAGATCAGTTTTTAGCCTCTGTCTGGGCCAATCTTTAAACAGTTACTTTTTTTTACTCCATAGTGATGACAACTCAATCGCTATTTTTTTTTCCCCCCTCTCTAATTTCACATGACAGGAATTTAAAATTGTAGATTCGCCCGGACTGGACGTCTTCGGTCAACCGCCTCTAAAGAAACACCTGGAGTGCGTCTGCCCCAGCTGTCACCGTAGCCTTTCGGCGTCTCGGTTCGCTCCCCACCTGGCCAAGTGCATGGGCATGGGAAGAAACAGCAGTCGACTTGCGAGCAAGAGGTACTGTGGTAACCAGCCGTTATCTGTAAGGCACACGACAGTTTGGCTGTCCGTCTGCCATTGATCCATACCTTGAAAATATTTTGGTTTCCTAAAGATAGGATCACACGCTATGAATTGTGGGATTGACTACGATTGTGCTTAACTTTGTGGGAAGGGAGCTAGCCTCGGTGTCCGATTACTTGGCCGTTCTGGAACCTCAGTGATTACGGTCTGTTTCTTAGATGAAGCTCTTTTCCATTTAGTTATGTGCTGACTTTGATACCTCAAAGTAGTACAGAGCCCGCACCCTAGCTCAGTAATTACGAAGACTATGAAGCAGGTACATAACGAATTCGAACCTTGGCAGGAAACTGAGGTTTACCGTCCCCGGGCATGTGTTTCCTCTTCTTCACTGTTGTATAGCAGCATTCCTGCTATCACAAATACGTGACCCCCCACATAGAAAACTGACCTGGAAGTATTGTATCGAATGCTACCTCAGACAAAACTATTTCTGAAATGAAGTTATTAGAAGTTAAAAGAAGCGGTATTAGTGTCCGCTTCAATTCCTAGGCACGACTTGTTCGGCGCAGCTGCTTTGCAGTGACGGTGAGGTCCGTCTTCCGTGGCGTTTAAGTGATGCTGTTTGAATTTTCGTCGAGTGGTTTCAGTGGTGTTACAATAACTTTGCTCAATGCAGCTGCAGTACAGTGGTGATGAATAGGTTACTCTCACCTCACTTCGCTCGATCATCGAGAAAGTGGTAAAAGTTCATGGCCATACATGCACTCACGTCCATCAGATGGGGACAGTTAAATGGCGGTCCTGGGAGTAGGATAGAATGGATTGTCTTCCTCGTAAACTAAACTATCATAATCAGGTTTCATTGTATCAGCCTCTGAGGATTCCTAACCCTTACTAAACTAAACATTATATAATCAGGTTTCATTGTATCTGCCTATGAGGTTTCCTCACCCTTACTATACTAAACCTTACATAATCAGGTTTCATTGTATCAGCCTATGAGGTTTCCTATGACCCTTACTATACTAAACTATCATCAATTAGGTTTCATTGTATGAGTCTATCCTTACTATACTAAACTAAATTTTACCTGATCTGGTTTTATTGTATGAGCCTATGAGGTTTCTTAATTACCCTTACTAAACTAAACTATCATGATCAAGTTTCATTATATGAGCCTCTGAGGATACCTAACCCTTACTAAACTAAACCTTACATGATCTGCTTTCATTGTATCAGCCTGTGAGGCTTCCTAACCCTTATTAAACTATCATAATCAGGTTTCATTGTATGAGCCTATGAGGCCTCCTAACCCTTCTATACTAAACTAAACCTTACATGATCTGGTTTCATTGTATCAACCTATGAGGCTTCCTAACCCTTACTAAGCTAACTATCATAATCAGGTTTCATTGTATGAGCCTATGAGGCCTCCTAACCCTTACTATACTAAACTAAACCTTACATGATCTGGTTCATTGTATGAGTCTACGATGCCTCCTAACACCTTCTAAACTAAACTATCATGATCAGCTTTTTTATGTGCCTATGAGGCTACCTAACCCTTACTTTGCTAAACTAAACTATGATGATCTGGTTTCTTATGCCTATAGGCACCGGTCGTCATGCACACTAGCTGTGTCCTGCATTTAATGCTTTAGAAAAGTTATTCCTTTGTCGTAAACCTGAAAATACAATTGATGGTTGCTTTAGAATGTTTGTAAGGTCACAGACACCCCCTCCTTCCCCCTGTCTGTATTTAAGCCAACAGGGCCTCTTATTTACTTGAGACTAGCATGTCTGTATGTATCTCTGTATATATGTACAGGTGTTTGTGCATGTGTCTATATGAACATTTATCAGGAGCACTCAAAATGTAGACGGTAGACCCCTTTTTTTCCACCACACTGCTGCAGATCAATATTCAATAATAAACTTTCATCTTGTTGACTAATAATATCAAGTGGGCAGGTGTGATACTAAGTCACACTAAGAGGGGGGAGTGGGTTTCACACCTCCCATTTCCTTGTCTTCCCTTTCATTCTCACCAGACAAGCCATCCCTGCTACAGATCAATATTCAGTAATAAACTTTCACCTCCTTAATATTCATGAGTGGGTGGTTCTCACCTCCCACGTGGTTGTAACATCTACTTGCATCGAGGATGCTCACTACATGAACTGTCAGTCACCTTCTTATTCAATAATAAACTTTCACCTCCTTAATATTCATGAGTGGGTGGTTCTCACCTCCCACGTGGTTGTAATATCTAGTCATCGAAGAAGCTCACTATGAACTGTCAGTCACCTTCTTTCCTTCTCACCAGGCTGGCCATCACTGCTGCAGATCAATAGTCAATAATAACATTTGATCTCCTTAATATTCATGAGTGGGTGGGTTCTCACCTCCCCCTTTCCTTGTGATAGTGAAATTCTTCAACTGTCAGTCTTCTTTCCTTCTCACCAGGCTCGCCACCACGGGTAAAATGGACAGCGACGAAGACGATGAACGTGACATAGATTGGACGTACGCCCTGCAACCGACGAGACGTAGGTTTGATCGTGTGGTTTCATCCGACCGTTTTATGACGACACGACGCTGCACCTTGTGTTTTAATTTGCAGCGTTTAAAACTGCATCTTGTACCGTTTGCAGGACAGTGTCGTTGAAAAATTCTTTGATAAATGATGCTTTGGTTCTGATGGCGGTATTGGCCCAGGAACTATATGCAGTCAAGTCCGGGTGGGTGTGTGGGTGTGTCTACGTCGTAATACATGAAGTGTACACAAGATGACTGAAGAACAAGAGGTTTGCTGGTTACCATACTTACCAATATAGATATATATATATATATATATATATTGGCTATAGTGACTAGATGATCCCCTAGTAGTTGTGAACAATAACAAGTAGGCGAGACTTAACATAATTGTTCTTAAAATGTCAATATCTCGACGACCACATACAGGTAGTATGCTTCCAAATTGGCTTCATACTTGGTGTCGTGGCCAGGGAAAATTATCTGCTATAATTAAATTCAGTAATTATTTTGCGGTACCAAGCCCCAGGACCTGGCAAGCAGATTTGTGGGTTTATGTCTATTATTGGAATCAACCACATTTGTTAGCAGCTTAAATTCTGAAGAGAGTGGAAGACTGTGGCTATGACTATGGTCTACAGATATTGATGAGATTCTTACATTTCTTACTATGGATGCTGAGATTTAGGTCATGGAAAAGTCATGCAGGTCTTTGTGCAGAAATCCTTGATGATGGGATACGCTGTAACCTGTTGCAGTCCAAACCCAAAGGCTGGTCTTCAGTACCAAGCCAAGTATCTGCCTGCGTCTGACTGTTTCTCTCGTCTCTTCATCCTCAGCGAGAAGAATGAAGAAGGATAAACAGGTCGTAAATACCTTGAAAAAGACTAAATCGTCAAAGTTGGGGAAAAACGGTAAGTCCATTTTGCATGTTAGAAAGCTTGATTTTTCACACCGGTACTCATCGCCGAATAAAGTCTTGAGAAGGTTCTTGCAATAACTGAACAAGTTAACTTATAACTGCATAACCTGTTCCCCGTTGTCTAGTCACCACGAACCTTCGCGCGCACCTAATACACGGCAGTATGTGAGTTCTCCAGTGGGGCTTTAGCTCGTTATACCGCATCGGCCCCAGCACCGCCGCAACTTCCTCACCGCCGCTCGGCAGGTGACATTGGGGCGATGCGCATGGGTGAATATTTGTTCATGTAGTTATCATTTCCTCCTAACGATATGGATACATGCCGATTCAATAGTATTTGCACAAGCCGTGAAAAAAAGAATTGTTTACTGAAAACCCCAGTGGGCTCGACGAGGAGAAGACAAAAGAAGACAAACAAAACTTGCTGAAAGAGTAAACGAGAATCTCCCATCGCACGCCCCCAAATGTTTTTTGTTCGCCGTATTTTCATTTATACATAATTGTAACTGTGATGTTGCCTTACGTGAAGTTCACACATCCGTAATCGTAGGACACGATTTGTTTGGGGGGTTCATAATGAAAGTATTAGTGCGTAATCGGTACAGAAAACGTTTATATACTTGACAACTGATCGTGGACGAAATGCATCGGAAAGAAATTCCTCCACCCCTGGAAGTTCCCCTTCCCCCCTCCCCCTCAACATCTAAACCTTTCAGTTAAATTGTAAAAGATTTACACAGGTCACGTGGCCTGTAGGGTTATTGAGTACATCGCTGTTTATTGTACAACTTTTTAGCTAACCGTATGTGTATATATTGCATTGTCATTGGTTACAAGGTGACCTGTTGATATTGAACAAAACAGCCAAGTTAGTCTACATTGTAAGACCCGAGTGAAGTGAGAGCAACCTGTTCATCACCACTGCAAAGCAGCTGTTGGCTGAACAAGTCACGCCCGGGGGATCGAAACCGACGACCTTTGAGCTGAGAAGCGGACACTCGGACCTCTATGCCACACGCTCTAACTTTAGGAGTTTACTTACCTACAGGGGCGTTGGTCCGAAATACCGCACTCGTTGCAAACAAAACCATCCATTAATTCGATCCTACAGTTACCAAACTTCGGATTTTTGTCTCGCGACGGCATCCAATAGAATGTCTAGGCATGCAGCACACAGCATCGTTTGTCTACGTGTCTGGCTCCGGCTCACAGTCACAATTGATCGTCATTGACAAACATGCCCGTCATAGCATAGGCCGAGGCTACTTCAACTTACAATAGAGAACCGTACATTATTTCTAAAAGAATGGTAGATATTTCTCATGGAATGGGGTCATTTGATTGTAGAAAAAAGGGCCACAAATATTAATGCAATACTGTAGGTATGGTG
>JAODAG010255493.1:0-13070 GCA_027574785.1 Orphnurgus asper | reverse complement strand
TTGATAATTGCATATTCATTTTACCAGTGGTGGTGATGAGGAGTGAAGGTGCGAGTTTGATAATTGCATATTCATTTTACCAGTGGTGGTGATGAGGAGTGAAGGTGCGAGTTTGATAATTGCATATTCATTTTACCAGTGGTGGTGATGAGGAGTGAAGGTGCGAGTTTGATAATTGCATATTCATTTTACCAGTGGTGGTGCTTGATTTAGTGGGGTTGAGGAGGAGAGCTTCTTACCTAACTCTGTAAATAGCAACAAAAGAAGTAAAAGCAGAAGAAGAAAAAAATCTACGTACAATGAATGTACTTTTGTTAACATTTCTGGTATGAAAGTAAATGTACAGTCTATGAACACATTTTGTCGGCTATTTATTTTGTTTCTGTTAATCAAGTTACATGGTAAGCCTATGGATGGTGTTAGCAAGTGATGGTTGCCCTTACTGGTACCTATACGTTTGCTTTAATTTTTCCTCTGGTGGGGAATTTCATGATGCAGCTCTGCTCCACAACTTGGTTAATTTAAGCCATTGACCTTCTAGAGAGCAGTTTTATGACCAATTTTAAGTACCAATGAATACCACAGCAACCTGCTAAGCATAGCTCAGGATCTGTAAGTAGGTTAACACGTTCTGTGAAAGTCACAAAGGGACAAATGCCATCTGTGAGCATTCTTTGTCAAGCTTGATACCTAATATGGGCTGGCAATGTAGAAAATTAGCTGCAGCTCCCGTCCAATCCTGGGGTATAAGTAGGACTCCTCCACACAGTCATTTGACTACGGTGCACTTGTGAAATAACATGGCCATCAATCAGGGGAAGGGGGCATATCTGGGACATATCACCCTCGATTTAGCGTGGGGGTCACAATTAATTATGTCAAACACTTCCCCTGCCACCCGTGCCCACCCCCTGCCACCCGTGTTTTTGTTCTAGATGTTGTTCTTGACAGGCCCTTAACAACAAATTCTCGCGAGAATAATCCTCATGAGATTTTGGGCACACGAGAAATTTCTCGCGAGGACTTCCTTATGAGAAATTCCTCTTGCAAGATAATTCTCACGAGAAATAAATTTACCAGTTCTGATCAACATTAGCTATTAGTCACTCACACTTCTTGCAACATTAAAGGTGCCTCTTACAACATTCCAGGCATATAAAGGTCTTGACAGCGCAATAGTTTACACCAAGTCTTCTGTCAACCATGCATGAGGTAGCTGTGCAGCACACTAGTGGTCTCTCTTGTATTGTGGAGCACTGGACATTGAATAAGATGGCGGTTTCAACTATACAGTAGATTAGCCATGTTGGTTAAATACTCAATGCAATGTGCATGCACTTGTCTACATCCTTCCCCAACAGTTTCTCCTAGAAAAAGAAGTCTCATATTCCTGATAAATACAAATGATTATGGTAAAGCAGTTGTTTAAACTCCTTGCAGGTATTAGTGATAACCAGGGACAACTAGTACCTCTATTGAGCAACACAGTAACAGTAGTGAGCACAAGTTAGGTTTAAACTGATCTGACTAGATCTGCTGTCCAGTCACAGCAAGGTATTAACTAACCACAGTTGTCCAACACTTTTGTACAGGTCAGGATGCCAGGCTATATGTTTTGAATGAATAGGGGATTAGTTCAGGTACTTTGATTACCTCCTAGAGTGTGAATTACTAAACAATGAAAGAGAGGCTATCAACTGCAAAAGAGGTGTGAATACATCATATCACTGAAGTAGCAAACATGTGATTCAACAAACTTCCTTGATATTTTATCCAAAATAGTAGGTACACTAGTGGGGAAAAAAAGTATCAACATTCCTTCTGGCATGTCCTTCCTTCCAAGTTCAGTTCAAGTTGAAACCATTGTTTTTCAGGTTTCACAAAACCCTCCTAAAAAGTCCCCTAAACCCCCTCCCTACACACACTCACCTCCGACCTCCCTGGTTACATTTGCGATTCCGCATCTCTCTTTCGGGGCATTTTGATGTATTTTTGTTGAAATAGCGCATTGGTAATGTTTATAACCGACGAAATCAGCAGAATTCAACCAACCTGAATGGTATTGTGACCTCTTTTTTTTATAAGACCATTTTAGATGTCTAGTATAGTATCGCGTGCTAAAATCATACGGGGCTAAAGATAACCGACTAAACATCGTAGATTATAATATTGACATATCGCGGTAAGCTTTGGATTGGTTATTCTTAGACTTGTTAGCCTATTTAAACCGAGGTTATAGTTAACATTGGCACGACAAGTATTATCTTTGCATGCTTAATATGCAGTGTAGGTGGTACGGTACGCTCGTGCATAACTTGGCATGTTTGAAACCCACCGTGTAAGCCTGCAAATTGGCACATTGAGGAGGGAGGACCTTAAAAGATTGATTGAATTATCATCTATCACACCCCCATCCTGGACCTCTCCTATATAATCCAGCTAAATCTTCACCGCAGAGTTATAAGTTCGCATTTGGTAAGTATGATGGATGTCTTACCGGTACCTGATAGAAATATAAGCCTAGGGAATAAGCACTCGACGTACCATTGCCCACAGGAAATAGAAAAGGTCTGTGGACCGTATGACGATTAGGAACTGAACACTAACCTTCGGATTCAGTTTTTTTTTCTCCGACGAACGCCAAGGACTGCTTTCTAAAAGAGTGGTAAAATAATGACTTCAAGTTAGGTCTTCTAAGACGCAGGGGTGCAGAATCTTCAAAGTAACCACCTAAATAAAATTGAAATACTCAACCACCAAAACCCGACGTAGTGTTAAATTAAATCAACGAATTCACGTTATTTTTTGTTGTTGTTTAATGTCTGGGTAGGATGCCCCTTATAACCTAACATCCAATGTGTTGACATAATGTGTAGGCTACCGTGATGCTCCAAATATCACTGTAATGAACTACTTTTTGTACTTATTATTGTGAAATCAACTTTTATTGAAGTAAAATACTATTGCCCTTAGTTGGCAATACGTTAAATAGTAAAAGTGAGGTACCGTACCGTTCAATATCACTTAATTAAGTAGCATTTATTATCACTAAATGTGAAATTGTACTCTGAATTATGCTTAATTAAGTAAATTACAATTCCACTGACGGTGCTTTGCATTTAATTAATTAAGCATAATTCATTCTTACTTATCAATGACCTCGGTAGCCGGGATTGCTATCTCATGATTGTGCCATGATTGTAAATATATTAAATAGTATTCCAAGTAATATTGTATTTTTACTCCCGTCACATACGGTCACGTCAATTTCACTTAAGGTCAGTTAAATTTTTCCACTTAAAATTAAGTGAAATTGTATTCCATTTATTTTAACCGGAATGTGAAGACAGCATTTCACTTAAAATTATGTCGACTTTCAGTTAATTAAGTGACTAATCGGGAGATTTAAGTTGTGATAGCGTGCCTTAATTCTCCCCCACAGTATCAGAATTAACTGTCACCAAAGAAAAGACGCTTACAAGTTGATACAAAAGTTTAGCTCTAAATATCATGCTACAAAAAACTTTAGTTATCCTCTTTTTGTGTCAAATTGACACCGATGGCAAAAGTATCGTAGGAGTAGAAAGTTTCGTTTGATTGGTCGGTTGGAGGAATGGGAGGAAAATACCATTTTATTTGGGAAAGAAAATGACTCATTTTGAAGTCACCTAAGAGTAATATTTTTTTATCTGGGGTGGAGCAAAGGCCCCAGTGGTTGAGTCTATTTCAATATCTTTTCTGTAAATATGGGCAGAGTAAATCGATGTTTCCATGGTAACTAGTCTACAGCTAGTGGCTCAACCACTTTTAATCCAAGAGGAAAGCGTCCACACTCCATCCAATCCTCTCGTCTCCGCCGATGAAATCAGCATAATGAATCAGGAGCGTAAAATATGCATGAAATCAGCATAAACTGAATAAATATTAAATGAAAGATTCACGCGCCTTTAGTTGAATGTCCGGTTGCGCAATTTGTTAAATACTTTTTTGATTTGAGTATTAAAACTTGTGAAAACCGAGTTCATGATCTAGTTATTCTGTTTTGACAGAGATTACACTTAATCTAATTGCATAGCTGTTACATCCCTCTCTTCCCCACGCAGGGCCGGATTAAGCATTTCGTGAGCCTGGGGGCTGAACTTTGATGAGGGGCCTATGAGATGTGTGAAAAGTCTTTTAAACGTACCTTGCTGAACTAAGCAGGCCTACTTAGTTTCAAAAACAAAACGTGTATAACATAGCGATAAAATATTTTCCCCCCATGTCACTTGTAGGACTATTTTTTTTTCAGTTGGCCCTGGGGCTGCATCCCCCGCCTTAACCCAGCTGTGTCCCTATGTATCCCTACGACTAAAACCACCGTCTTCCATTAACCGACTACCGTATTGAATTTAATTTTTGTTCAGAGGGGGACCCCTTCTTCATACTCCTCCGGAGACGATGTCAATCAGCAGGAGACTTCGAGAATTCGCCGATTCCCTCGTCCCGGACGAAGAGGAAATAATACGGAGCGGTGAAATCGCCTGCCGGATCGCGGCGCAAATCTGCACGCAGTTCCGCCGCCGCCACATCATCGACCGTATCTCTCCGGACGGGAGTTGCGTCCGGAAGGCGACGATCGTCGACCATCTGAACATCGACTTATTCGTCTACATCAACGACAGGTTCCCTCCCTTCGACGACATCCTCGACGATCTCAGCACTTTTCTGCAGTCGACATTTAGTTACGAGTGTAAGGTCGCCCGTCACAGGCCTAGCATCGTCGTCGTGGAACCCGGTGTCGATATCTCATTCGTCATCGCTCGTAACTTCCTCCCGGAGAGGTTGACCAACCACGACGGGAAACGAGACAGCGTCGTCCAAAACGCAGAGACTATCGCATTTTTGCAACATAACACGACGAAACATAACTTTGAAATACCGGAGGTCAGTCTCTATGGGTCGTCCCTGCTGGAGGCCCAACTGGAGTTCGAGCGAAGCAAGAGTTCCTTCGTCTCCGCTCTCTGTCGGCTGACGGTCTACTGGTTCGTGAAATGTACCGACCTGGGAGTCGAATCCGACACGGTGTTGTTCCGGGTCATCGAACTACTCGCGACCCGAGCCGCCGAGAGGGAGGAAAAGACCGGAAACCGCGATATGTGTAGCGCCCTCTTTAGATTCCTCTCCATATTCGAACTCCCCCTCGAAGTCGATATCTTTTGGACGACGTATTACGATTACGAGGACAGCCCTTACTCAATAAGGAACGAGCGCCCTCTTCTGTTAGATCCGTGTAACCCCTTCGTTAACTTACTCTGTGGCGAGTGGATCCACCGGCTGAGCGACCTATGGTTCGTAGCTGCGTCGACCTACAGTCGACTGGTGAACGCGCAAAAGACGGGCACCCTGAGCGTGGAGTTAATCCTAAGGCCGGAGGCACCATGTAACTTCATGTGAAAAGAGATCGTCGTCTGTTGATTCGAAGGGGGGGGGGGGGGAACCATCATATACACACGCACAACTTTATCTGCCCTGTAACTGAGGAAGACGCGAGAATCCCGAAAAAATCAAGGCGGAAAGTAAGGGAGGGCGCGCGCGCTCAATTTGTGGCAGCTTACTCCAATTTTTAACACGACTTATTATAATCGGTTAAATTGGCATTTGCGGTATATCCCGATGTTTTTGATTAGCGCCACCTCCACCGTAATTCCTGTGAAATAGGGAATCTCAATTCTTGATTGCCGCCCTCCCAAAAAAATTAACCTTTTTACGAAACGGTACCTGGATCAGAATTAACGGTCACACCTTGCTAACATGATGAAACATTCAAGTTAAATTTGAAAAGAGACTCCTTTCATTGTTGGGGTATAATTCAAAATGGTTTTTTAAGTCAGCTGTGGCAGTGTAGGCCTATACAAGTACTTTAATACTCGTAATCATACCGTAATTATATTAATGAGCCATTATTATTCCTTTACGTGGAATTCACGTAACGGGAAGTTACTACAGGTGTAATATAGATACTCATATTGAACTATGTATATATTATGATCTAGGGCCATTGTTCATCGTGAATTGTTTGCAATTTTCATGTTTTTTTGATATTCACACCTGTTGCAATTAAGTATATTAAGTATATTATATTAATTAAGTATATTATTAGTATAGTGCGGTGACTATGCGGTATTCAGTGGATGTGACGGAGGCAAGATTTTCGGAAACTTGGTGCCCTGTTGGTCAGGCGGGGTAGGGCGTCATGAAATGTCGGCCACGATACTGCCTTTGGAGCGGGATTTGGAGGTAGATTGCATGATGCAATACGGTACATTTTCCCAATAAATAGGAGAGAGGGCTTCCAGGACTGCTAGCTAGTCCCTCTGGTGTGTTATGCACTTCTTCAAACAGTTGATGGTGTGCGAACTTGATTACCGTACATCACGTGGAACTGAAAAATGCAACAAAAACCAGAAGTTACATTTCAGACATTTTACAATGCACTAACTACAATGATTAGTTTTGAGATGTTTTTAAGGGAATTTAAAGAACTCCTCTGTATAGTCATTTCAAAAGAATCATCCAAATTCTCAGTAGAAATCTATTGTTGATTCTATTGTTTCTATCCGAATGTAAAACTTAACACACGGTTGCGCTTGTCGTAACAAACGGCCTATGCATTTGTTCAGTGGTACTTATAATGGGCAGTAGAAAAAAAATAGCGAGAGGCCGTACAATCTTGTAGTTCTAGGGTCAACTGTTGAAGCATGGAGTCAACATTTTAAATGACGAGGTTTATTAGTTACCAACAAACAAGACACAAAAGAACTCGTTCGTATGAGACATGTCATGTTGTTGTTGATACCATAAGACACACTGTATGCTTTGGGGGTTCGACTCCGTTAAACTTCTAATTCATCTAAGTCATCTATTTCAATAGTATCGTTCTGCCATGAATAATCATGTTTTTACTCATTCCTCGTGAATAACGGATCACTTGTCAGAGCATGAACGTATATATATATAATGTACAATTCAGAACTTGATAATTCCCAAAATTCTGCGATTAGATTATGTATAAACACTGACTGTTGAGATAAATAATTTAAGTAAGAAGAGTGGAGCAGTAACATCTCGCTTGTTTAAAATGCAGTCCAACCACGATATACTACAAATACACTTTTGACAATTGAACCTAGTCTCTAATTACCTTTGAATGATTACAAGTTTCTGACTATTGGACTACAAACAGCATAAGCCTGTTTCAAATGGGTAAGGATTGGAGGAACGGCCCCGGTGGGGGGGGGGGGTCTATGGGATACATGCATGAGCGCATGTATGCGCGCGTTTGTTTTATATACTGACCGAGGACTTCAACAAGTTAATTCCAAGTTCTCGGTAAAGGGCCAATTGTATCTATATTATATCTAAGTTGGATTCGCTGAATTAGCCAATTGACAGGGGTGTTTTGCTGAGTATGACCAAACATTGGTGGTGACAACCCTTACTACCGCAACCCGTTCGCTACGGCCATTCATGTCATGGATGTTTATCTGCAAACTTTGCTATAATTTGCAACTTTTAAAGTAAAGTTATGTTCAAGCTACCGGGTACACCAGCCTATCATTATAACAAGGTTTGTAGCTTCTGGGACACACGGGAGATGACACCTAAAATATGACGCCATACTCACGACGCTCCTTAATTAAAGGCCAAGTGGACGACTAATCGTTCATATTTTAATCAAATGTTGTAGGTAATTAATTAAGAATGACTGACACTCACTGAAGTCACATATTCATATCGTCTTCATGAAATGTAACAATGAACAAACGTAGCAGAATATTTCTTAGGACAGTGACTTGTTCATCATTTGTCTGTAAACTACAGCTACATGTCTTGCTACAGGATGTGTCATTTCTGAGATTAACTAAGACATGAAAAAGAGGACAACGCAAGTTGAGCTGATGAGCTGTCCCACCAGACTTCATCCCAGATTATTGCGCAATATGTATTATTTTAAATCAATGGAATAAATTTCAAACAATCATATTCAATCTGAACAATATGTAACGAGTTATGACGATGGAAGTTAGACGGATGAGTTTCATTTTTAATTCCATAACAAAGAGAGACTACAGTTTGAATTTGAACGTTTTAGTTGTCCTTTAAAGAAATGTATTGCGCAAGAGCAGCGTATTTTGAGGAATTTTTTATTGATGCAACGATTCGGACCTGTTACAAGTGAATGGCAAAGGCGACATTTCGTTCAGATGGATTATTGAACTAGAACTCGAGAAGACTTTGATTTGTTATTGCAGGTTGCATGGCTTAATTTAGTTAGTTCACGGTGCCGGAAACGTATGAATGGCCTTCACATTCTGAGGCAGTGTTTAATATATTACTAACTACATTAAAGTGATGACACTTTAAGCTTCCGTAGGTCTATCATTGGACTTTGGCACGAACATATTTAGATCAATACGAAATCGGGGAATTACAGAATGTTGCAATTTCGTCTACACAAATGGGTGTCGGTTGAAATCGTGTAAATAAAATTGACAAAAGGATTTGCACCATAATTATTTTATAACATACCGCTCGACGACAGACCACGAAGTTCTTCCTCACAACAGTGCAAATCAATTTTCTATTTTCGTTGGTAAGTGCGCTGTTTGTTCCTGTTAATTAAAGACTAGTATGGTAATCGAAAATGTTTGAAAGGGTTTCTTAGTTCCGAACGGGAATACTAATAGGAAATACTAACAATGATGGTGGTATTGGACCAATAAGACACTGACTGTATCTCATACATCTAGGCCTACCTCAATCGTTACCCTATCATTGGCTCCAGTCACGACTAGGACCAAGCAGACTATTCTGATGACACGTGGGAATTCATTATAATGGGTCGGACGGTAATATTGGCCGTAGATGACAATTATTGCTAACATATTGTGGGGCGAGTATTATTTTCCCGTATTTAAGTTATTTTCTTCTCACATTGCGTAACCAGTTCGGCAGTTTTATGTCTCATTTTGGAGTAGCATAAGAGAGCGACAAGTCTGATGGGGGAGGGGATGGGGGAGGTTATGGTTTGTATCAACCCCTAATGGCCTAATGTCCTATGTTGCACACCTAAGTTTGGAAATGAAAATGTTGAAAATTATAGCTTAGTTGATATTAAATCTTTGTTATTGATTAAACGCAACCCCTTTTATAGGCCTATATACATTACATGGTCAAATCATCTATATCGCGTGCGGACCACTCGTTTCGACTAAAGTGGAAGAAAAGTTATATATTCCTGTAGCAGAGAAGAGGCTATTTGTTGAGATGGATTGCGTCCGTTGGTTTGGAATATGCACAACATTATATATCGAATATTCTCTCCTAAGATAATCACAAAATATCAATTGCATAGTTATTTTAACTACAGAGGATTTTCGAGCATCGGTACAACTCAGAAACAGAAGTTATTGTGGTTATGTACCACAGTTTCTTACTCGATCGGCTGACTGCAGTATATTCAAAGAAACAAATGACCTAACCTAATGTTATGAACCTGCATGCAGCGCCATTCATGCATGTAACAATGTAACTGTGCAAATAAATTATAAATAACAACTCATGATTGGAACGTTAACAAATATAGAGTAACACTAAGATCATTGTAGCTAGAGTTTACTTATATACATATGCGGAAAATGTAGTTGTGATTTTGCCTTTATAATAATTAGGCCTACACTAAATAAGAGCATGGCCATGAACACCACCAATCACTGCAGTAATTGGCGGGTTTTTTTTAAATCGAAGGGAATAGTCAATAGGTACATGCAAATGGCATTTTGTTTGAATTATTTTATTGTTATATTTGAAGCAGGCAGTTTGTAATAGTCATATACTGGAACACACACACGGGGCATGTTTGTTTTATTTTCATGCCGGGGACTTTATATACTAAATAAGAACATGGACACAATCACTAAACAGCACCAGGCTGCAGCAAAAGTTCCACGTCCCATTCAGACGTGGTATGAAGACCGTTGTCTGACTAATCATCTGGGGCTAAATACAATTGTCTGCACAAATTATTCCATACAAGATGTCAAGAACGATATTGCAAATGCACACCATTCCACTGGTATAGGCCTAGCTATAGTTGGCCTATCGTGAGAACGAGTGGGTGGGAATGAAGGAAACTTTACTAGAACACACGCACGTATATGTTTTATTACTTTCATGCCGAGGTCTCCTTTGTAAAATCCATTGTGCGAACTCAGTAGAGCGATATAATCAACAACAGATTTATACGGAGGACTTGGTGATTCGTTTGAAATGACTACCGAGAAGTCGGAATTCATTGGTTCAAGTTAAAACGAACGCTGTAGAGAGTGTAAGTCTAAGTCTATGGTTGATTTTGTGAATTTAAATGGGCAGTAAAAATTAGGCTTGAATATCTACAATCCAAGTTATGTTAGCCCTCTTCAGGATCCCTACTTCTTGTGACCCTATTAGTGATTAGTGAAGCTTATCTTGCATCATATAAATACAGAGTGACTCAATAAAAAACACCAGAAGAGGGTTATCTGTACAATTTATTGTATCTCTTTTATTCGATGGTCATTCTCAACTCCACAATCACCAGAAATTGAATTCAATCAGTTTGAAAAAACACCATAAACTCCCTTCGTTACGACATTACCACCTATTATTCAGCACTGTGTATGTCTCATATATAACGTGTAATATTCCCAACGCCGGCGTATTTCTGCCAACCTCGACGCAATGCGTATAAATTATTCCAACACCGATGCAGTGCGTCAATTTTCTTTCGCCGTAATTTTTCAAACTCCGATAGTGCATGCAGTCATTTACGCACTAAATTACTCGTTGATAACATTGGATATGAGACAACACTTTCCATCATTATCATACGTATCAGTCCTTTATGATATTCTCAATCTTCTACTTTCTCAATATTTTTGCGGCCTATCCGATTTTTCAGGTTTGTTCGACGGCGACCCAGATCAGACTGTTCAAACATTTTCCCGATACTTCTAAAACCCTTCTCGCTCCCCCCCCCTCCCCCTCTGCCTCCTAGTATCCTAGTCTTTCTTTCCAAACATTACAATTAATTTAATTAAAAACTATCGCCAAGTCGTTGCAGCCCTCACATCTGATTGGTTACCTAACTTTTGCATCTGCAACGCGGTTCCTGTCTCTTGATCCTTTAAAAAGTAACTTTTAAACAGACGGAAGCGATACGGAGAGAAATACAATTTCTGTTACACTAGCCAGGGTATTTCTGATATTTCTTTTGAATAACTATTTTTCTTCGGTGTTTAGAAGATATGGAAGATATAATTGCAAATTCAATTAATTTTTCTTCTTCCATCTGAGGATACGGTTCAAATTAAGCTACTTGGCCTGAAGTATGGCAAAGCGACTGGTCCTGATGCTGTTTATTATTTCATTCTGAAAAAAACTTTCGTTGCCTTACTTTGTTGTCAGCTGTCCGTGGTTTTCAACAAGAGGGGGTAAAAGAAACTACATTCAGAGAAGGACTACCCACTTCTAAGTTGTACGAGAAGCTAAGTCAAAGGTAGAAGTATATTAATTTAACTTAGCTTAGGCGACCTCGTGGAGATCTAATTGCTTTAAAAAATTATTGTTCATGGGTTTGACAAAGTATCCCGACAGCAGGATTGATTACTCGCATTGGATTTCACTGATGTTGTTTTAAAACTGTCTCGTGATTTAGATTCCTAATGTGCGCCCTCTCCTCTCTTATTTTAATCTTCTAGATCCTTCACTTGAAAAATTAACCTGAAACTGTCAGTTCTACAGAGCCTGACGCATATTTGGTGGATTTCTATATTGGGAGAGTGATTCAACGATTACAAACGATCCAGTTACCATGCAACTATACAATAACAAATATGCCTAATAGTAATGCTTTCTGTATTCACTAGTGCTAGGGAGCAGTAACTATTCCATTCACGGCACATGTCAGATAAAAATAGATTTACATAAAATTCCATATAATTATATAGAGATATTGTAGTGGATACGTACATTCATGGTATTGATGATTTACATTGGTTGAGCGTACCGCGGTGTTTCAAGTAGTCCTTCGAAATAACACGCAATGTGACAACTACGGTACACATTTATATACTTGTGTTGAAACAAAAAATAATTATAGTGAATAAGTAAAAAAGGGGCGTCAATATTGAATTCGAAAGAGGTCACCCGTTTGTTCAGTGTGGCTGTTGTCCTAATCGTTTTAGGTCACCCTTGCAAGCAAGGTCATAAGCACAATGGAGGTTATGCATATTGTAGGCTTCATGTACTTCTATTTGTTATTAAAGCCTTTGATGTTAATGTGTATTCTACCCGATTTCGTAATCGGGTGTTTCCACTTTGAGGCAGATAGGATATAAAAACATAAGATAACATAATAAACTGTGAAAAGTTCTTGTCATTATCAACTTTCAGAGCAAAGGAACACCACGGTAAAAACATTTGGGAAATCCTACCAAGAAGTTGTTTAATTCGAGGCCGTAAGTTGTCCTTTCGTATTAAATGTTTCTGATGTTTTTAAATGTACTGATCGTTTGCGATAAAATGCGATTTTATGCATTTTCTTCCATTCATTCAGTTACCTTATAGACCGAACGAGGTATATCGTTCAATATGATGTTGGTACCGGTATCTGAAAAGTACTACTTGCGTGTTATCAATCTATGTTACTGCACTAACTCGTATTATACATAAAATATAATTTTTGGTTTCATGCTTGCAGTTCTTTCGTAACCGTGACCCATTTAAATCTATACAGAACTGAGAACACCAACAAAAAAAACGAAGTGCTTGGGACAGTAACTACTCTATCTCTATTATAAAGACTTCGATCGAAATAAATTTACTTCTCATTAGGCTAAAAACTATTAAAGACTAACAGGGTATAAGAAGCTGACTGGTATTAGTGTGGACGAAATATTAAAAGAAATTATGTCTATGAGGCGTCTACTTCACTAAACGCGGTATTTGAAGTAGTTAGAGAGGTTTCTGTTCATGTGCGGATTGGGGTG
>JAODAG010255161.1:0-13076 GCA_027574785.1 Orphnurgus asper | reverse complement strand
TTTCTCAAAGACCAAGAGAAGTGAGAGCAACCTGTTCATCACCACTGCATTGCAGCTGATATGAGCGAAGTTATTGCAACACAAAGAACCCATTATAGCCAACTGAAATCCACCAAGGAAGACTTCACCCACCACTGCAAAGCTGCTGTGCTGAACAAGTCACGCCTGGGGACCGAACCAGCGACTTTTGGGTAAAGAAGCGAACACTCAAACCGCTACGCCACACTCTCACTATTGAGTAGTCAAACACTATACTTTACACACAGTAGACAGAGAGTAGTCAAACACTATACTTTACTTTCTTCAGACTCTACTGTCAATCTAAGTCTACTGGAGATACGTACAAGGTTCACTCTTTCTCTCTTCCTGATTCTTGGTAAAGGTCTTCCAAGCTTTGGGTACTGTTTGAAGGAGACGGGATGCAAGATAAGTAAGAAGATACCATTCTAATCCATACCATCCATTCATTCATGCTGGGATGCCGCGCGCGTGCCATTAATTACTGCGTTAATTACGACGTTTCAATCGTCCGGTATGAGCGACAGCACACCGCCCGCGATCACAATACCCACCATCGCAAACCCCTCAGAGAGGCAGTGCTCCACTTCCGGGGGCGTCCTCTGCAGCAGGATGGAGGCGGTGTCCCTGAGCAGCGGGACCACGCTGAGGAGGATCATCGCCGAGATGAAGATGGAGCAGATCGGGTCTGCGATCAGCACGCCAAACTGGTCGATCAGGAACGATGAGATGATCACGCCGACGCTGCCCATCGTGTCGGCCAAGACGTGCAGGTACACGCCTGAAACGTAGACGGTGAAACGCTTTTGACGGACTCGCGCCCATTTTTAAGGGAAGCAATTACGACGAACCACAAAGTACTCCATCATTTCTGATGGTATTGTTCGATCATCCATCTGATCGCTGTATGGATACATTAGATAGTAAGGGTTAGGGAAGCCTCACAGACTCAAGTAGAAACCTGGTCCCAGTTGCCAGATCGTGGACGAACGGCGGCTTTAATGAGCCTTCCCCTTTTCGACCAATGTTCGGAATTTTAAACGAGGCGGGCACTGACCCATCCCATTCTGCTCCCGGGGCCGCCAGTCAATGCCCCAATCCCGACGGATGCGAGTGTACCTCGATCGCCGGCGACTTTCCTCAAAGACCCCCCGAGGGAAGAGAGAACAACCCGTTTTATCGCGACGGCGATGATTGAAAACCACCCAATTTTTCTAAAATCAACACCGAGGAAGACCGAACTCGACGCCGGTGCCAAGCGGCCCGTGCTGAACAGATCGTGGCCGGGATCGAACCCGCACACCTTACAAGCACGGAGCTAAGACTGGCCATCATTTCTTTATTTGAACACCTCCCTCCCCCCTCCTCAGGCCCCCTCAGGCCATAACTTTCCCCCTTCCGTAGCCACGCCTCAGGGCTACTACTGGTACACCGGACGACGCGGTCATGGACTGGAGATATAAATGAGGTTAACTGCCCCCCCCCTGTAGTCCCCCTTCTACCGTCTCGCGCATAGCCCAGGCTACTTACTGAACGTAATCCCACGTAATCGCCGACAACCCACCCACCTGAGCATTCGACAAGTCACCTTCCATTACGTACCTTGCATATTTCTATTTTTGGCTCTCCCTGCTTCGCTTGCGTGGGCCCCTCCGTGGCCGTGGGCCCCTCCCTGGGCCCCTCCGTGGCTGTGGCCGTGGCCTCCTCCTCCTCCGTGTTTCTGGCTGCTGGGACCGTGGCCGTGACCGTGGGAACCCCCGTGGGAGTGGCTGTGCGAGCCGCTGAACGCCACGATACCGACAAGGTTCACCAGCAGTCCTCCGACTGACACGGTCTAGACGACAAAGAAGACAACTTTTTTCCTTTTTTCTCGCAATGACTGGAACTCTTTTGGAATGGAAGGTTCTACTTGGTGCAAAACTTGTAATGTGAACGGATCACACATGATTATTATATAACGTATATCATTTTATAGAAACAATGTTAAATTAAAGTATAATGACAGGTGATGGTCAACGGTCACAGTTCTTTGGTTATTACCTATGAATAATTAGTGTATTTGTTATAAATATAAAACAAAAGGTCAATGTAAACAGATTACACCTAATTATATATATATATATATATATACAATGTATATTATATTAAAGAAACAGCAGACACAGTCTATAAAAAAGGTGATATGTGGTAATAAAAAAACAAATGTTAATGTAAACAGATTACACCTATTTAATATATAATGTATATTATATTACAGAAACAATGTTACTGTAATATGTAATGTACCATGTAATACAGAATGGATACAATGATACAGTTATTGGTTACTGTATATGACATTACATGAAACATTATTGCTGTATATGTACAATGTTACTGTATATGTACCATGAAATACCAGAATGGATACAATACAGTTATTGGTTATTGTAAATTACATTACAGAAACCATAATACTGTATATGTACCATCTGATACGGTATGCATTACCAGGCAATCAATGCATAACGTGACAATGAATCTGGCTGCTCCTTTCAAGGCATGCGAACTCACCAACAACCTGTCGGTGTTGATCTCCGGCGGATCTACCACTCTTCCGACGGCAGCGATAAAGACAAACACCCCGATGACCACCAGAAACAGACCGTTCACAAACCCAGAGAGGACCTCCACTCTACCGAACCTGTAAACAATAACAAAAATAGAAATAACCAAAAAAAACCCGGAAATATTCACCTCATGAGTCACGAAGGCAGGCGTTGCCCGATCCTCAGGGAGGTGATTCGACTGTAGAGGGCAGGCTTCTAGGTAATAGCATAAACAGATAAGAGGGCTTCACGCTCAACCGTCCTCTTTGTTAACGGGCAAAGAAGGGTCCCTATTGTCTTAGGTCATTGTTTTTACCTGAAAGCTGCATATGTCTTCATATAATTATGAACATTCTCATGTCAACCAATAAATTCAAATACTACAACATACAATTTTTTTTATAGTACCCCATCATGAATGTGCTTTGTGTTTCTTTGATTGGAATGTCAATGTTCCATAAAAGAGGTCAGGGAGGTCTCAGGTCCAAAACCGGACGACCACACCTCGACAAAAACGCTCTCAATTTACAACGTCGAAGGGTGGTTGGTGTCCCCTGTAACAATCGTTAAATGTTTGTCCCAGAAGGGCACAACGGAAAAAACCTAACGGGGGAGCCAAGTGTCTGGACAGAAATTGCCCCGACCGGCTGCCGCCCCACCCCCTCCCCCATAAACGACGATAGAGAGATCGAGGTTCACACCCAAGCAGTCCTCACCCGTAGGAGAAGATCCGGGTAGCCTTCCAGTGAGACATGACTGCGGCCGTCAGTCCTACTACCAGAGCCGTGCAGTCGAAGAGCATGTGGAAACCGTCCGATATGAGGCCCAGGCTGTTAGTCCAGACTCCGTAGATGAGTTCCACGAACGTGAATGCCTGGGATGCAGCGACGCACAGGGGGAAAAACAAATTTTGGAATTTTAAATCAATTTTCCCGTCTGGGTTTAACCGGAATGCAGGGCTGCATTTGAAGGGTCCGATGCCCCACCCCAATCTCCTGAGACAAGGAAATGAATTGCGTCTAATACACGGAGAAAGAACGTGGTTGAGTTCTACAAAAGTGAGAGCCCGAGACAAAAATTCGGGTTTTTTTACTGCTGCATTGTATGAATTCACACTTCAAAACTTTTAATGTATAATGGTTTCATAAACTTGACTTCCAACATCTAACAATTATCCCCCAAAAAATCTTTGAATTATTTGGGATGCATATTTAAAACTAACAAAAAAAATGACTTGTACAAGTTTCGTTTTCTCTCTCTCTCACCACCCATATCCCGAGGCACAGTGCAACCTTTTTGACCTTGCGCAATCAATCAAAAGTGTCGGCTCTGTGTCGACTAATCCAACAATAATATTTCGACGTAGCTAATTGTAGGATAACTCAGAATGTCGGTCAAACATAGGGGCCTAACTCAAACTTTGAAAGTGAGATACTTTTTCTTTTTTTATTAAATCACAGATTTTATACTTGTTTGAAAAATTGTTCTAACAGCGTGACCCTACTATGACTAACTAACTAGGTTGGCAAGAAATGTGTTCAACACCAGCAATGCTCTGGGGAGGAAATAAATGCGCCCCCGAAAGTCTGTCGCAATTTTCTCGCCGAGCGTGACGAACGTCAGAATTTCCCCTTGCGAAGGTGTCGACCTTTGGATTTTTTTATTTTTATGTTTCGCCCCTATGTTGCTTGTTAGAAATGGCACAACAAAACAAAAAACTAAAAATTCATTTGCGCGACTCGCGGACAATGTAATTAGCCTCCCCCTATACAGACAATGGTACGGCCGTGGCCAGTCGTGCGCGACAGCAGAGAGGATACCTCTGCTTCTTACCATATTGATGCAGAGGAAGTAGAAAATCTGCCTGGAGTCGTACTCCTCCAGGATTTGGCGGAGGATGTTCCTGGAGAGAGCCAGCAGCGAGTTAGACGTCTTCTGGAGGGCGTCGCCTGTGATGTTGTAGAGGGGCCTGCCCCCCGCCGTGTAGCCCACAAACTTTCCGGCCGAGCCCTGCCTCTGGGAGGGCCGGCCCAGTATCCTGGTAGCTGGAGGAAATTTAAATGGAGGGGCATTTTAAAGGGGGAAAAGCGATAACTTAGTCGAGATTTAAAGCGGTACAAAATATGTTAGGATCAAACCAACAAGAGCCAAATTGGTTTAGTGATTCCTTTAGTCCATGCGATGCTGTAATTACCGTAATTAACACTAACAGAAATGTAACAGAGAAGGCGACATATCAAGTAACAAGTATTTAACTGCTGGCCTGAAATATTAAATTGTAATACGGAGTTTCATATTTAACATTTCATACATAACAGGGGCCGTGCATACATTGACATACGTTGGTTACAAATGACCTTTGACCTACACCAAGTACAAACTGGATTTGTGTACTCACCAATGAGTAACTACATGCCATATGACACCCGCACACAACCACCCGTACAACCGCACACACCCACCCACCCGCACACTGACTTGACTGCGTAGGTCCCTGAACCGGAACGAAAAAGGAGCTCGAAAAGTTCGACTTACCGAGTAAGAACAAAACGACAGAAACCACGACCCCCCCAGTGAGGACGTGCTCCGGAGCATGCCAGCCGGGGTCCTCCTGCGTTACGTTGGACCCCCACACGAAGCTGAACCCAACGGCCGAGAGGAGGAGGGCAAAGGTCGAGTACCGGGCGGTGCGGTAGGACTCCAGCCGGCTGGAGCAGACGGACTCCACGTAGTAGTCGAGGACGAAGACGATCAGGACGATGGACGTGAGGGGAAGGACGAGGGGCCCCCACGACGCTGGCCCTTGCTGAGACGATTTAATGAGAATAACAAAGTATGGTAGCAAACAGAGTAATCGACAGTAACTGTCAATTCACCGGAAGGACCAATCAAATGGCAGTATTAAAAACTGCCTGCCAGCCAGGCCCGGGGAACTTATTAACCAAGTTCCTTCTTCATTGACCATGCTAGTGTATATCAGATGAGGAGGTACATATGATACAATCTTATATGATATGGTAAACCTTATATTGTATGATAACCTTTACTCATGTGGTAAACTTATGTCTATCATATGGTAACTTTACATCATATTGTAACCTTATAACTAATGGTAACCTTATATTATATGGTGACCATATATTATATGGTGACCATATATTATATTGTAACCATATATCATATGGTAACCTTACATCATATTGTAAGCTAACGGTAATGTAATATCATACATTAACCTTATAGCATACTGTAACCTTAATTGTACGGTAACCTTAAATCATACAATAATCCTATATAATAGCCTTCTATTATATGGTATCCTAATATTATATGGTAACCTTATATCATATAATAACCTTGTATCATACGGTAACCTTATATCATAATGGTAACCTTAAATCTTATAATAACCTTTTAGAAAAACCTTAATATAGTAACCATATATCACGATGGTATACTTATATCACGATGATGAAATTAATCACATTTACCCCACGAGAATTCATTTAAAAAAAGTGGAAAATTGATAAGGATCTCTCCTACACTTAACAGCAAGGGGCATGTAGAACTGACCTCATGGATGAAGAGGTGAAGCATCGCCCACGGGAACAGCAAGATGGCGGAAATGAGCGTCGAGAGGGCGTGCAGCCTCTTGCTGCCGCCCACGTCCACCGACAGCTTCTTGGACGCGTTCCTGAACGCCACGCTGAGGAGCAACGTCAGCACCAGGAGCAGCACGCCGCCCTGAAAGAGCAAAACCAATCCATGAAACGGAAGAAATATAAAACATATAAAAACATCAGTTAAACTTATTAGAGAGAGGCAAACACTTATAATGCCAAAGTGCTAGAGGTAAGAACGGTCCGAGTGGAGATGCAGGATCACGGGAGCAAAGTTCGTAAAAAGTAAAAACAGGCAATAGAAGGGTTTTCGAGCAACGCTAGCTCTTCTTCGGTGCTTGACCGCTCGCTAAAAGATTACGTTGAACACGTTGACTTATATTTTTAGCAATGTTTGGTAAAGCCTGAATGATGTGTGGGCGTAAGATCTCGTGTTTTGCAAGTACAAATTTGCGATAAAACAGGAAGGAGACATTATTATCTATTTGGAGCTTTTTTGGAAAGTACGACGACTGGTCTCGTGCACGTCTTCATGTGCAGTGACGAAAAACTGAACGTCATTAACGACTAACCTTATGATCGGAGACTCCTAACCAGGACACCGCACTGTAGAAGACGTGGGTCAGTGCACTCTTGTGAGTCCCCTCAGCTGTGACCACACACGAGATAAGGATAAACGATGAAATGTTCCACTCGTGGAAAAAATTCTCTCTCATGATACGTTCTTATTGTTTGGAAGGACGAATCGGTCTTTCCACTTGCAGATTGCCAGGATTTGTGCGGGTAATAACGATCGCTGAAGGTAAGTTGACAGAGGAATTTGATCTCCCAGAAAGGAAAAAAAAACACCCAACTGTGTCAACTCATAAAAATCTCAGCTCCTGACCTTGGCAGCCAGTCTTTGCCAGGGCAACTCACTGGCCAGTGAATATGTATACAGTGCTTTTATTATCTTTCTCCGTAGCGACAAACTTGATAATCAGTTGCTGACATATCGATAGCTCTGTGGAAGTGTAATTGTGTTTACAGCTCAATTAATCATTATAACAGTTTTATGACTTCCATGTCGGGACAGATACGTTGCTCCCGGAGTTTAACCTCACGTAACGTTACGTTGTCAAGTTAGACGTTAATTAAGAAAACATGATATTTCAGTTGCCTCTGTGCAAACTTGTGCATAGCAATAACAGGATAAAACGAACCTTAAAAACAAGACTAATTAATGAAAGCAGTGCAAGCGTGAATATTTTGAGACGACTTGTCTTATTTATAGGATCAACCCTAATAGCAACTTCCTTTGTCTTGTTATACTGAGTTACAGTCGCATTATTATGTATTTTACCATAGGGTACCCACAGTGATACCTAATTATATACCACGGTACACCATTACTATGTTACCATGGGGTACTCACAGTAATACTTCACCACTGCATCACCACTATGCTCACAACACCATAACGGGCAGCTATACCTATTCAAACACGTTGGATCACTTTCAGAACCATGCTTCCAATCTTAGAAGACCACTTCAGACGAGGAAAACTCGAGGACTGTTCCAAGGCACAAAGCCCCGGCCATACCTTGGCCCAGGCAGGGATGGAGACCACTCCCAGCTGACGGACACCATTGCCTCATTACAGCTCCCATCCATCCACACAGGCCTTGAAAATGCCACCCCAAGGTGAAAGCAGTGCCGTGGTACGAAATTAAAACAGTTTACACTCGTGGTACGTTACCACCGCAGTTAGCTTGTCATCGCCAGGACCAAAACCGGACTTCTACATTCAGAGCGAACGCCACGTTGCACCCGTGCGGGAACAATTAAAGAAAGGATACGATGTTCCTCTCCGGTCGGTTGGAGGTCAACGTCGAAGAGCAGCAAGGAGAGGATGGCAAAGAAAAACATCACGGCGGCCCGTGTCTGAAAACAACATACGTATTTACATCAAGTTTTTACATCCAAGTATTTACATCAAGTTACAAATCATCAATTCTGCACCGACGGATATATAATCTTAATTCAAGTTACCCACGATCGTAAACAAATGGACTGCCAAACGGAATGTTATTTATGTAGAGTTGATATGGAACAGAATAACGATATTTCAAATCAAAGGACAAGCCTTTGTCATTGTCATCATATAAAGAGGTTTGATTTATAAATGTTTTATAGTTCTTTTAAATTGCTTAATAACAGAAACGATTTATTTCCCGCTTTTTGCTTGGATTTTGCCGGGACGGTTTTCCCCCCCGGCAGGTCCCGCCCCGGTACTTCTTCCATCTGCCCCCCAGGGTACTTACCCTTGCAGGTGAAACGCCTCTGCTTGTGAATACGGCGGCGATGAAACCCCCGACGACGATGTCGGAATGTTCGTAGAGTAGCACTCCCCTGAGGAAAACAAACGGAAAAAGCCTGCCTCGTACATTTTTTTTCCCCCGTTGGAATAACACAGGACCGACACGGTGGAGGTGATACAAGTGTGAAGTATCGATGAAAAGTTGAAACATGGATGGTTATCCCGTTGAGTGGGCAAAGACTGACAACTAGGTCGATTGTAACAAGATTGAACAAAATCACTTGTGAACATCGTCGACAGCGTTCAGTTCCAAGTTGGAACAAATCACAGAAGCTTTTTTATGTAGGAGAGTGATATGGTCTTCAAACGGTATTGGGCAGGGCATGACACTGCTACATGTTCGCCTGGGGATGGGCAATATGAATGAATAGAAAAAATTTTCATCTTTTCTTAAAAGCGAAAAATTAAACAAAACATGACGATTAATAAAGAAAGGAAAAGCAAGCTTCGCCAGAGTTACCTCAGAGGCCCACATAGGGTCAAACCAAACACCCAGAGGAGGGTGATGAGGGTGGCCCCCAGGGCGTGCCTTGTGATACGCATCCACTGTGAAACAAACAAAACGAACAGCGGACGACCTTTAAACATGAGGGAATTGAAGAAATTATTTGTATCGGATATCCATCGTAACGGACGCTCGACTTTAGCGGGAGTGCTTAGCGGTGGAATATCTCGAGAAGTCGACAGACTTTGTTTATTTTTTGTCCGTAACAATTTGACTTTTTCTTCCGAGAGAGAGAGAGAGTTATTATTACTTCAACTCCCTTGCAGTGCTGTGAAGGAGTAATACATCCCGTCTGTCTTTGCTCGAACTATACCACAATTATCGAGACATAGGAAGCGAGAACTACCACAGGCACTTGGTTAAACTGCCTATAAAGTAAACCACCCTTGCAATTTTCCTGTAGTGATTTTCATGATTTCGTGGACAGTTTTCCTGCGACATTCTTGGCAGAGATGTCGGGCCAAATAACATCCAAAACAGACCCGACTCATTAGCTGACTAGCATTGAGACTTAACCCTGATGTCGGTCCGATGTCCGGCCAAATAATATCCAAAACAGACCCGACTCATTAGCTGACTAGCATTGAGACTTAACCCTGATGTCGGTCCGATGTCCTGCCAAATAATATCCAAAACAGACCCGACTCATCAGCTGACTAGCATTGAGACTTAACCCTGATGTCGGTCCGATGTCTGGCCAAATAATATCCAACACAGATCCGACTCATTAGCTGACTAGCATTGAGACTTAACGCTGATGTCGGTCAAATGTCTGGCCAAATAATATTAAAAACAGACCCGACTCATTAGCTGACCAGCATTGAGACTTTAACCCTGATGTCGGTCCGATGTCCGGCCAAATAATACTAAAAACAGACCCGACTCATTAGACGGACTAGCATTGAGACTTAACGCTGATGTCGGTCCGATGTCCGGCCAAATAATATCCAAAACAGACCCGACTCATCAGCTGACTAGCATTGAGACTTAACCCCGATGTCGGTCCGATGGCTATTTCATCGTATGTACGTGGCAGTCCTTGAAGGGGGTTTTAATACACCAGCGTTGCAAGGTACTTACTTGATGTTTTGTGATCCTCTTTCCACTTGAGAATGGTTTCTGAATGACAAGGAGCAACCCTGAAGATCTAGAGGAAGAGAAGTTCACCTTAAACGGCTAACAGAATTTCGTTGTTGGTTTCAAATCCTTCGCAGCTAATCCACACAATCAGGTTTAATGTTTGAATGTCTCAAAACTATGATACCAGCTATTTTGTAATTGAATTGTCCGGGGTGCTGCTGGTGCTACACATACCCCCCAGACTTTACATTACCACACAAAAGATTTGAAGATAAAGATAATTTGTGGATTTGATGGCAAGTGTTGGAACGAACATTGCAAGCCTGATGTTCAAAACCTAATGTTCTTGGACATCATTGAACACAATAATTGTTTCTTTTATGTACCAAGCACTGTGAATTCTTTATTTCGTTTATATATATATGCATGGATACAATGCCAGGAATGTAGCTGCGATTACAAAAGTCAATCTTACAAACTAAGTTATGTCGGACTGATCAACTGGTGTCATGCAGCGCACAGCTTCTGTCAAACGTACCTTGAAGGGATTTCTTTCATCTGGCCAGATCTACAACACCACCTGCTCATGCATGGACTTACCCCGCTTTGATGATGAACACAAAGATCACGAGGTGCACTAACTTCAAGAGATCGTAGACCAGAAAGATTCCGAGAGAACGCAGCGTCTTGCTGACGAGGAGGAGGAGGACGAAAGGGGCCAGGCTGGAGGGAAAGAATTGATTTAACAACAAAAAATAATAACAAACAAAAGATATGCCTCTTATCCTTACAGATACCTCACAGCTCTAAACATTGACAGGTAATTCGTTTCGATGGTTGGTTATTGCACTACTGCGCTACTGTAAATATTGCACTACTGCAGATAATGGGTATGGTGCTTAGGCAGACTTACAACCGATAGGTATATGTATGTATTACATATTTTATTTGTATGTACTACAATTTAAAAAGTACAGTATTACTAAACTTAAACTAAGCGATGAAAGTAGTCTACAACTTCCTTCCAGGCTGTAAAGATAGTCTTACCTAGTCTGACTGACTCGGCCAAGATTTGAAGTCCCGGGTAGCATGATTGGGAATAAGGGTGAAATTTGCTGTAGAGAACACCGAGAAAGGGAATTATAATTACAATTTTTTTTTTACATTCCTTAGAACTACACAAAAGATACTTTAAATTATATTGTAGGGCACAGCGCGTGTAAGCCAGGAACCTAGTCCTTGCATGATCAGGGTCTAGGCTACGATAAGTTACACAAACCTCCACAGCCTAGTGCAGACGGTTGTGTAACGTACCATAACCTAGGGTCTGATCAAGAACTGGGAGTCCCATGCGTGACGTCAAATTTATAGTAAACTGAAAACCGTACGTAGTACGTACACAGCAATTTTTTTTTCACCGACTGGATGGAAATTATCGTTTAGATGGCCAGATACTCGCTGTAATGTATAACGACTATATAGCCTCGGCTAGGTCTATATGAATCAGACATGGAACAATACAGTAGTTTGATATATTACTGCCGTCTATCATATTACGCCATGCATATGGCATTCCTGGCTTACCACACAACACCATATTGTACTCTGGTCCAAGGACTGTTATTACAGACGATTAGGATGACTAGTAGCTCAACAAAATGTTATTCTAAACATTGGCAAATTTAAAAAAAAAAACATTGTTATAACTTACAATATGAGCCTGCGAATAGGAGACATAAGCAACTTAAAAAATACAGGTCACAGGACGTAATAATTGGGCCTATATGTAGGCTTGCTGCACGCTGTTTGAATTTCGTTGCTGTCGTTACCGCGCATGTGCTGGACTGGACATAAGCAACAACAAATCAGGTTTTTTTTACAAATCTTACCTTTGAGAAATTCCTACATTTTTTATATAAACTGAAGGTAATATCGTTTCCGAATTGATTATTGAAGTGTTTTAAATTTAATATAAATGTAGAAAGAAACTTTAACATCTCGAGGGTTTTTTGCTGTGGAAGTCACGTTCAATCACAGTGTGCTTTTGCATAGGAAATTTCCTTCCTAATAAAATTACATCCGCAGTTGTTCTCATTTTTTTGCTCTTCGGTGGAAGCCCAAATTCTATTCATAGGTAATGACGTACCATTGTTAGAGAACAAAATTCTCTTCTGGTGGTATTTAATAGTAGGTTTGAATTAAGGAAATATTAATATTATCAAGTTTTATTTTTTCTGTAAAAACTGAAAACGTAACAATTATACGGTGAATATATCCTTTTTAGTTTTTTCGTTCTCTTTTGGATGATAAACTTATTATTACATAATAACTGCAACTTAAGCCTCCATTAAATGCTTAAATGCCCAAGTCTTCAAGACCATGTCTTCAAGATGATGCAACCAAGTCTTATATATGCTACAAATGATTACAGTCGAAAATATACAGGACTGCGCATGCGCGAGTGCTTACCAAACTCTCAACGAAACATACAAGTGCACACTGTTGTGCAGTCACTTTGAAGTTAAATATTTGGTCTCGAAAAAACATCGTCATTCTGTAACCAATTAATTAAATAACATCAAAAAGTTGGATTTTTGCTGAGATTTATATTACTACTTCATATGATATCAAGTTTAAAATTGTATTAGTATAGTATAGATAATAAGGAACCACAAAAACCCTAAATTCTTCCAATATCTGAAAAATAGGCATCAATACCATTCTTGAAGGCATTGACACTACTGGCATACACCAATGACTCAGGCAAGTCATCCACCACTCTCTGTGAAAAGAAGAATTTCTGCTATCTAACCTGGAAAAATCCTTACAAAGCTTAATACTATGGCCTCTGGTACGTTTATTGTTCGACCAATTGAAAAAATCATGGAACGTCAGCCTATCAAAAC
>JAODAG010255049.1:0-19553 GCA_027574785.1 Orphnurgus asper | reverse complement strand
CATTACACTGCAGTAGCTTCTCTTTTAGTTTGCAGCTAGTCTGCTTCTTCAGTGCCTAGCTCTCCATGATTTTGTTGCTTCGTGTCCCTAGCTTGACTGCGGCTGCTGCCGTGACATTTGTTATTCATTCATCGTATGTTCAGGTTCTGTAAGCTCGCCTGTGAATGCCGATTGTGCGGTTATCCTTCTCTGTGCACCAAACACCGGTTTCGTTCAACTTGGCATAATTTGCAGAGTATTACTTTGAGCGGAGCTGCTTTGTCTGATGTATCGTTGAACATACGTAGATGTTATACATCTTTACATATAAGTTGAAAAGGGACAAAACCTGTTGGCATGACTGAACATCATGTCTCACATGTCAGTGTTATTTACTGCAAGTACAAAAACAAAATTGTAGACATGAAGGAAATTGTTGCATCTCATGAACATTGATTCATTAACTGTGACAGCACGATGCTGCATTTTAAAACAAGAGAAACAGAGATGTTACTACTTTTGTATATTTAACCATTATATGAAAAGAAAACACATCACTTTCGAATGAAAATGTTGTATTAAACTGAAATATGGGGCAAACGTTAAATGTGGGGGACACCTCAAATTATACTTCAACCCAATATGTATTATCCTCGTAGGACTAACCATGCTAACCTATTATTTAGCATGAGTGTGTTGGATATTTCGAGGTATTGACAAAAGAAACAAATGATGCCTTCTATGGTTAATATCTTGCACGTTTCGGTTACAACATATATTCTAGCCTCCACCAAAATAAAATAAATGTATTGGTTTGGAAATAAAATTTGTTGTTAGACTAATGGGATCTTCCAAAGGTTAGTGTTAATGTTATGTTAAAGTATCTGCTTGCAATTGCTAATGTAGTTTTGCTAGATGGTAAATTAAGATTATATATAACCTTCTTTTCTTGGTTCTGTGACATATACCATCTTACTGTTTCTAATTTTTTCTTGCGAGGGGTGTATGGTTCGCATATTTTCGTGCTTTGCAATTTGGTCTTTTGATATCATATCGTTTTTGATAATGTAACTCTGAGGGGCTAGCAACTAGGTTTATGTTGTAAGCAGTTTTGCTATAAGTTGTTTGCATACATATCGGTTGTCGTTGTTGGAAAAAAATAATTTGTTTGATGTATACACTTTCTGTTCTTCGTGAATTATGCATGTGCTGATAATAGGTACAAGATTAGTTATAGTCCATTTATCATATTTGTAAACAAAAGAATACAATGCTAGTTGATATTAAAAAGACAGGCGCAATCATGTATATGGTACACGTTGACTGAAAAGTGGGTTTTAGGCAAAATTTAATCCCAGCATGATGGTCTGCAATAACTTACATAGGACTATATATGCTCCTATACTTTAGGGTATAGCAGCCTGCATCAGTACCAGAAGTCATTTATATTCGACTTTGCTAATTTCCAAAGGGTCTGGAGACGGTCCTAGAGTCGACCGCAGACCACCGCTGCCTTCCAGTGCGGGGTCGGAGGTCTCGCAATCCGGGATGATCGCGACGATCGCCAGAGACGCCGATAAGAAGCCGCACCCGGTGATTTACTCCCAGCTCGATCCGGAAGAACAGCAGATGGTACTTCAGAAACTCATCCTGCAGAGTGCAGCAGCTCACCACAACCATGAGCAGTGGCAGGATTACCCCAGAAGAGGGTCAAAGGCCATGCCCGTTGACATGGGAGAAGCAATCGTGGTGAGTTATTGTCGTCCAACAAGTTCTTTGGTATATGATGATGTGCAGTGTGATGTACTCATGCCAAAAGGTAAGGTTTGAGTTTTAATTTACTATTATATCTGAGTAGGATATGGCATTATTCTTTTGCTATGATCTTTGAAACAAACGAGAGCCAAAAAAATAGTTGTCATTGTTCACATTCAAGGTGAACTGTCTGCTTAATACCATCATATCCTCAGCCACTGATGTTCCATCTTGTAGTAACCATCTTTATAAATTCATGTATTCGCTTTAAGTTCCATTCTTTAGATGTTCTCCTTCCTTATCGTCCAACAGAATTTAGTCAGCGGAAATTCCAAGACCCTCCTAGCTGGCGGTAATGCGTTTAGTATCACTGAAGAACGGGACACCGGCAGCCGACCTTCGGAGAGTCCGTGGCCCGATGGCGGTAACAACCAAAGGCTTATTGTTTCCTTCAATCAGTTTTCCGTAAATATGCTTTTAGGGGAAAAGTTGTTCAAGGTTGAACCTACAAGTAACATAATTCATTTGTCGTTATATTGACTTCATTTGTATAGTTAGTTACTGACCACCTGTACCGATGATGGTAGTTTTGTTTTCTAAATTAGGATACATAACTTCATTATAATTTACTAATCTTGTCTCTGATAATGAACTGGTAAATCCTAGCTAATTTTACAGAGAACTATTTTGAAACTATCAATCCTTTAATTTAATTTAGTAATTACAAAGGTTTTAAAATCCTTGAAAGTGTTTGTGTATTTTAATTTTATCTATAATATTGTCGAAATATTTCTCTTTTATAAATTGTGTTTGAAGATTTCTCGAAAATTAGTTGAATATTAGTGCTTTGAGACCTAACATTGTTGTGTGATAAATGTCATTTTCCAGTATGAATAACATTTTGAGAATTTAGAAAATTTCTGGCAATACCAATGAATGGAAAACGTGGGTGCTCGAAATCTATTCATGTATGAGTGTTTCTCACTCCTTTCCAAACATTCCATCGCAGCGGCGGAAAAGTTTGCCTACGAGGAGGTGGCTCCGCATATTTCTGGTTTCTCGTCGGTTCCTCCGTTACCCCCTATCGTCATCCCCACTCGACAATCTCTGGCTACAGAGGGAGACACTCAACCCCCTCCTCGTGAGAAAGAAGAATTTAAACTCCCAGACATCAAAGAAGGAACAGATCCTCTCTCAGGAGTGCCAGGTCGACCTTCCACTGAGATCACAGAAGAGAGCATAAAAGCAGGTACTAAATGTCATATTTAAATCAGTGCAACAGTTTTCAAAATGTGTTTAAAAATGTCTCGTGTTTCATACAAAATAATTTCTTCAGCTTGCAAGACAGCTTGTTGCAATGTCAGATCAAAACCTGGTAGAATTAATGCTTAGTAACAATGAAAAAGAAGAAAGTAGACATTAAGAATTACATAGGAATTCAGAATTAATTCCAGATTGTGTGAGGCATTGAAAATTACATGAGAGTTAAGGATGACATTGGAACGAAAGTAGTTATTTCAAATTCAGTGAGAGCTTTTCTCTTTACGTTAGAGAAACAAATTCTGTGTTTTGTTTATCGCCAGATAGCGGATCTGCCATGTCTATAATTAGCAACCACTTAAGCCAGAGTTTCGAGAATCTTAGCTTGGCCGACGAGCAAGCCACAAAGTTGAGAGGAGGTGTGGTGCCAAAGAACCGCACGGAGGGCATGCGGTCATACAAAGGAGGCCGTAAGGGCCGAGGTGGCAGCAGCGCTGGCAGCTGTAGGAGTGCTGGTGGAGATGTGATGACAGAAGACGAGGAGGAGGAGGAGGAAGCCTTCTCCATCGTCGGGAGCGCCATTTCAGCGCCGGGCGATGGAGGTGCCTCGGATTCGGAAGACGTTACCGAAGGTAAGCATTAAACTGCCTCATTATTCTCCTTTAAAAACTGCTCATTATTCATCGTGTAATATTTTGTTAAGAAGTCCCCAGCAGTGTACTATACAACGTTGGAAAATCAATGAACTTTGCTTGCTCTCTTTAATGTAAAATTGGATTCAAATTAGGATAATTCTTGGAAAGGTTAAATCTGTGTTTTTATTATCAAACTGGATAATCAGTTCCTGACATATTGATGGCTTTATGTAAATTATTGTGTTTAGAGCTCAATTAACTGTTGTGACAGTTTTATGACTTGAAGATGAACAGAGATGGTGTTCCCAGAGTTAATCATCACATTATACCTGTGATTTATGATACCACATAGTATTTTCGTCGCTTTCTTTTGTTATAATTTAATTGATGTGGCGTGTGCGACAATGTTGCCTCCTTTTGGCCATGCAGTGGTAGGAGATGACGGAGATGAAGAATTGAAGAAACAGGAGAGAGAAGACAAGAAGTTGGAGGTCAGTCGAGGAGACGGCGCTATTGAGATCCCCACCGGCGGTGTCGGAGAGGTTCAGGACCCAGATTCACCTACTCCAGGAATGGAAGAGCCCACGGCGGCAGAAAACAAAACTAAGGAAGAAACGGGAGAGATAAGAGAAAAGGATGGTTTGTAATTCAGACTCCGTTCATTGTTGTAGAGTACCGAGTTTGACAGAATGTCCTTTCTGGATGTTGTCTATAATGTTCTCCGTTGTCTATTTTCCGTGTCTATTTTCTCTGATGATGCTTGTGTATCATCCTTCCGATTATGGCATCAGTTGCATTCTTTGATGAGTATTGCCTCTGCTCGTCTAGCACTGATGCACAGTGTTGTTACGCACTATCAGGGGAAAACCATGCTTCGATGACATAGGCAAACCATTGGAATTTGCAATATGTAACATAGTTACAGGCTCCTAAATATATCAGTCGTATGATTAGATTTTGCAATATGTAACATAGGTCAACAATCACTTTATGTATTCTCACCAGATGAACTAAATGAAGATACTGATGGATTTGATGAAGATGGAAGCACTTCTGATTCTTCTGCTCATAGTCACGAGACAGCAGGGGAAGCATATGGAGCAGCGATCAGAATAGATGATGGTCCTGAGATGGATGGGACTGATTCAGAGGATGCAAGAGATGGTAGTATCATCCGACCTAATGCTGCCGGCGATCAACCATCAATCGATCAACCATCAATCGATCCACCAATTATATATTCGGCTATGAGTCCGCATCTACCGACTGCTTCAATTGGATCCGATCTAGCCGGAGATGCCAACGTCTCCGATAAATCGTTTCCAAGGTCGAAGAAGAGATTGTCCATCTCGTCAGCGGCCGGGTCTGTTCAAGGTAGGGATCATCATCTCCTCACATTGTGCAAGATTGTTTACTGCAAGTAAGCTTAAGATTCCAGATGGTAAATTTTATGGCATTATATGACAATTTTATTTTCTCTTCCTTCTAATTTAATATCTTTCTTGTTTGTACTTATGAGGGACCACGCTTGAAAGCGCTGCTTGCTTTTGGTTCCTGTACCTTTCATATGTACATCCGTGTAACCTATTTTGGTTACAACTGAAACTGTATTGCACCCAATATCTAATTATTTTAGGTGAAATAGAAAAATAAATGAATACTTTACACTTATGGGAAAGCTGGAATTGACATAAAAAGAAATGGAATATTAATAAAAACACTGGTAATTGGAGGGAATATAGAATTAAATGATGTTGTGGAGCTTTTAGAACAACCCCCCCACCCCATGAATCATTTATCAAATATCACCAAACAATGTTTTGAATGGCAAGTTTTTATGTGCGAGCTTTGTGCAAGACTCATTGTTAGGCTTATTGGTAGACTCATTGTCAGACTTGTTGTTAGACTCGATGTTAGATTCATTGTTAATCTCATTTTGAGACATTGTTAGATTCATTGTTAGACATGTTGTTAGACTCATTGTTAGGCATGTTATAGACTAGATGTTAGACTCATTGTTAGTCTCATTGTGAGACATATTGTTAGACTCATTGTTAGTCTCATTGTGAGACATATTGTTAGACTCATTGTTAGTCTCATTGTGAGACATTGTTAGACTCATTGTTAGTCTCATTGTGAGACATATTGTTAGACTCATTGTTAGTCTCATTGTGAGACATTGTTAGACTCATTGTTAGTCTCATTGTGAGACATATTGTTAGACTCATTGTTAGTCTCATTGTGAGACATATTGTTAGACTCATTGTTGGTCTCATTGTGAGACATATTGTTAGACTCATTGTTAGTCTCATTGTGAGACATATTGTTAGAGTTAGACTCATTGGTAGACTCTTTGTTAGACTCATTGTTGGACTCATTGTCATAATAATCGCCTGATATCTAAGAGCATGTAGCTTTACTGGTATAGTTGATGGAAGTCTATAGTTACAGTCAATTAAATAGTCAATAAATCATGGATGACCTTACTGGGTCAAAAATCTCTGTCACATTTGATTGATTTGCTTACAATTCTAGTTTTCACATAATCATATCCTTGGTAACATTAAATGAGCTTCAAAATTCCTTAAAGTAATATTTATCATGAATGTGAAACTTGGTATTGATTGACTCACGGTCAATTTGGTCAAGTTGGTTAAATTTACCACATATCAATTGATGTAATCATTAGGGATATTAATTTCCAATCGCTTCCATTTGGGTACTTCATGTAAGGCCATCTCAAATGTAATGTATCTACATGTGTATGAAGATACTAGCCTATACCCTAACTTATACACACTCAGTATGTATCATATATCGGAGGTATTTACTTCATGTCAGACCACCTCAAATGTAGTGAAGATGGCATAATTACTCAATTACATTAATAATACATACGCATGAATGTATCCTATATTTAAGTTGGTCTTACATGAAGCATATGCCAAAAACTGTTTTATTTACAAGCTCTTTTTAACACTTCATATTCATATTCACTTACTATTTAACTCCATGTAAACCAGACGATGAAGACTTTGGTCTATCCGAGCTCTTCACAAATTTCAGTTTTATGAGGAGAGATCCCGACGATGGAGGTTCGTGGCCAAGCGGATGCGGCAGCCTGCGATCTAGTCTCGCATCTGATAGAGGTAGCATACTACTGCATGGCTGACTGTCTCTTCCCCCTCGTCTGTCCGTGGTCCTTCTGTATTCACCAATGCGATGCTATGTACTCGCAAGCTTTCATTTTCCAGAGTACTTCCTTCTATATCGTTCCTACTGTTACGGAGCCCTGCTGAAACCCTGCTGTCTTTCCATGGAACCCTGCTTATGTTATCCTGGGGGAGGCACTTTTCTGTTCTATCCTGTTCCTCAGCAATATAGTAAACTAAGGAACAGGTTCCTTGGGTTGAGACATAGCAAGATATCATAAATGCAAGTTGTATTCCTGTTTGTCTACATATGCTTCCTCAGATCATTATAGGGCATGCAACAAGCCTTGGAACCATACCATATTATGTGTAGCAGTGATAAGGTTTGTAGCAGGGCCCCTGCTTTGATATCGTAATCTGATATTGTATAATAATCTGGTTGTTGGTCGGCCATCATTTGTCTTTTATATTCTCCTGTCGAAGTGTGTCCTGCTATTTAAATCTCTGTGTGGATGTGTTGATATTCCTTATATCTTATGTTTGTAATAAACTTCTGCAATTCTTTTGCATCAAAAGTATTTTTCCATTAGAAAAATACCTTGTATTCTTATCAAGTAATCAAGCTAGTTTATTTGATGTATCCCATAATGCTATGCAATGAATTTTTCAACCATACCAAAAAAAACCCAACCTCATTTGTTGTTAATGTACTATAGAATTGAACAGCCAGTCTCTTAGAACTAACAATCGAATTTAGAAAATATGAACTCTAATTTGATGTCTCGTCATCGAGTGGATGTAGAAGACTCCATGTCTGTTCTTATGTGACCTTATGACCTTGAATTGAAGTTGAACTTGTGACCTTGAATTGAATTTAATTAGTCATATTCCATGTTCAATCATTCAAATTCAATGTTACAATAGTATTCAGATGTATTTCATATTGTTTATTGGTGTAAACGTTAAAGTATAATATGTATTTCAGATGAAGCAGAAATAGTGAGGGTAGCTGAGGATTCTACGAGTGATGACTGGGTCCAGGAAGATATAGATGGAGACCGAACAGGTGGCGGGGAAGCCCTCCCTCTAGTTCTCACCTCCATGACAAACGATGACCTGGATGGACCACCAAAGCCAGGTAATGATGACATCGTAAGAGCTGCTGCCTACAGGAGGAGTATATGATTGCCAGCATTGCCTCTTTGGTAGGAAAGTCTTCAAGAGCAGACGATCACCTTTATGAGAGAGAGTTGACAGAAGGATATGTAGAGTCAGAACAACAATTAGGTTAGGTTGACGTGGGGGTGGGTTGCAAGTATGTTATGTGTACAAAGGGAATGTTAATCTTTTCAAGTTACAGGAAGGATAGGTCGATCTACGGTTGTGTATCAATGACCCTCACGGTTCGTCATTAACACCAATGGACATATCAAGTATCACTCCAAATGATATTAGCACCCATCGAAGGTGGGATTTACAGTATGATCCACTAGAAAATTATATTTCTGTGGGAATTACTTTGCCTTGGTTGATGGTGTAATTAATATGTATACATATTAGCTTCTGGTCGGTTTAGTATTCTTTACCCATCCTCAAAGGAGGTTAGATGACGTACAGTCCAAACGTTAAGAAAGAAGTTGCCTTTGGAGTAAGGTGTATGACCCCCTGGATACATTACAAAATTGTAACTTTTCATCAGAATTTATGATTTTACCAATTTCAAAGTAAGGCCAAAGAAGTTTTTACAATTGGAAAAATTCCTCCATCAACTTTAGATGAGACTGCAAGAAGCAGGCAAAGTTCCTCCTCGAGGTCATCTCTACTGATGGAGCAACTGGAGGAGGAAGCGGCGGCGATTGCGGAGGCAGTGCTCGCCCTGAGGCCGAAATCAGGGAGAGACTTAGCGGAGGATGCTCAGGTAACGATGAATCCGGCTATCTGAAATAACTTAAAATATCCATAATTCTCAAGATTGTATGCTCTCTACAGAGAAGTATGTCAACTCGTTTTTGGATCATGAAAAGGATTAAATGATATCAATGAAAGGATAGTTTAGTATATTAAGGGTTAGGAAGCCTTATGTATGATCATTAAGAAACCGGCTTTAACAAGCCTCTTTTCGACCAATATCCAGAAGTTACTAAGCAGGCATTTACCCAGGCATCCCATCCTGCTCCCGGGACCACCGCTTAATATCCCCATCCGACAGACGTGAGTGTACCCTGATCTTTGACCACTTTCTCAAACACCGAGAGAAGTGAGAGCAACCTGTTCATCACCACTGCACTGCAGCTGTTCTGAGTGAAGTTGTTGCTACACAATGAACCCATTCGATTCAACAAAAATCAAACCGAATCACTGAACACCAAGGAAGACTGTACTGATCACCACTGCAAAGCAGCTGTGCTGAACAAGTCATGACTTCGGGGATCGTACCAGCGACCTTTGGACTAAGAAGCAGACACTTGCACCGCTACGCCACACTCTCACCTCTTAAGTATATATATTTTTTATATCATGGTGTAATATTGTGAGAAACAAACTTTGACAAGAGAGTGATATGTTGACCATACTGGCCCTGGATGGTGGAACCACTGCACGCTCACTACGCAAAGTGTACGGTTTAGGTTGGAGTCAAAATTAAAAATAATGCCAGGTACCGTACATTGACAATGAGAAGAATGTCAATCGCAAAGAATTGCGACCAGTGTTGCATGGTAGCTCTGCCTAAATAGGTTTGTGCATGTGGTGTATTTTCAGGATGTGCAACCTCTCTTGCGGTCTGTCAGTTTGTGTGTGTTTGCATACAGATAACAAATTCAGTTAACTCCATTTTATTTTGGGTTATACTAATTCTCTGCAAGCATAAAATACCTCCTTACAGCTAGGCAGTGGCATAGCTAGCTATTGATTCTCTTATCTGGGGGGGGGGGTGGAAGGGCAAATAGCTCTTGTGGGGCCGTTAGTATTCATCATTAGACATTTTGAATTAAAACGCCAGCTCATAGGCCTATTTAGGGGGGCCTATTTAGGGGGGCCTATTTAGGGGAGCCTGGTCCCACCCCTAGTTCCTCTCCATGGTTATGCCCCTGCCTTCCTAACACATTAGCCATATGACAAGTATCAGCCTAAGCTTAAGAAGTCAAGAGGTTACCTATCTGGGTATCTGTAGAGCAAATCAAACTTTGATACAAGGGTGACGAATCCTGGTTTTCTATCTGGGTTTAATATTTTTTATACAGCTTGCAGCCACTTTTTGGAGGGACCGTTTGGGTGAACTCTTTCAAGGCAGACCTCCTCCAGATGACACCCAATCCGTTATAGTCCGAAGGAGGAAAAATTCCATGGACGGGTCCTCCGTGGCCTCGTCAGATGTAGGCCAGTGGGAAGGAGGTGATTTAACGATGGCTGGCGCAGGGCGCAAGTCAAGACGAGAAAGAAGAGTGAACTCTGCACAAGCGACGGTAGACCTCAGAGATCCTGTAGTGGTTACAGGTATGTGAAGATAGTTGCATATTTCCTTATTTCGGCAGGCAATAAAAGAAGGAAGAAAGAGTCGAGGGAAGGTGATATCCCTGAACCTGAACCTACTAATCTGTCTGCAACTCAAATATATCTCCCTCCCCCCCCACCCTGGACCATGGCAGCCAGTCCTTGCCAGGCAACCCACTAGTCAGTGAAAGTACTACGTTCACGTACTTTCTCCTCACTGAATGTGTAAACAGGACAGTCATTTGTACATAATTATGTTTATAGCTTGTTCCAGAAGTTAAATGTTAGAAATTTGATAAACCTACAAACAAGTTTAGTGATTATCTCTTAATTAAAAGCTTAATTTTGTGTTTGATCAAAAAGATGGCGGATCCAGTTATGTTGATTTTATATCTTTCTGCTCATAGTTTTATACTTCCACCAGCCCAACCTCTGTCTCTCACATGCATCCCCTGAATCCCCTTTTCTGAAAATCTGTTAAACTAACTCAAATACCTTCATGTTTTATGCAAGTTTAATAAGAAAGGTTGAATTTTTTGGAAAAGGTGCCAGAATTTATTTTTCGGGGAGTTCCTGTTGCTGAGCACATATCGTGACGACTTGCCTCCAGAGATGATGAACTTTCCGTCACCTTTCTTTTTCCCCTCTCTGATCAGAGTCTTCAAAATCTAACCAGTCAACCGCTGTAATCAACGTCTGCACATGTATCATTTAGTGGGGGAAGGGGGGATCATGTGTATGCATTGCTGAACTAATTAATGCTGCACATTAGTGTGTTACAGAAGTGCGTGCTTTGCCTTGTCATTGTAGCAATGTTTCCTCATTTTAGAGTTTTTGTTTCCTGAATCCATCTGAGCGTTGCAAAATCTGATTGATCTCCTCGACAGGTTTCCTTATCTTTGCTGCTGCCCACCTTCTGTAATATTTACGTTATTATTATTATATATCTTGTTTAGGCCACCATTCAACAGATTTTATTTTTCATTTTGCAGCTTTTTTTCCTTTGCCAGAAAAAGAATATATAAAAGAAAATGCCAACTCTTTGCCAAAAACATTGCTTTAAAGTTTGCAAGCATTGTAATTATAAATTGATAATCAAACCGCCTATTGTCTCTGCTACTAATTGTTATTGTTAACTTTTCTCATTTCCATGCCACATTTGCGTCGCGTCACTTTACATCATATTCCCGCATCATTGTAGCAGCCAGCTCAGATTCCCGACTCAATGGTGTTGTGGATTTCTCGGATGAGTATAGTTTTAGCATCAAGGGCCCCTTCAGTTAAGAGCAGGGCACTACATAGGGTCAACGGGAAGGATGTAGGGAGGGATACGTTACCCGCTGCCCAGAGAGGTGGTAGAGCCTCCAGTGCGAGTATCCGTGGCGGTACGGGAGAGAACGATGTTCCTTTCATTCCCACTCCCCCAGTCTCCAGCCCCCCTCAACAGTCAAACAGCCCGGCCGGTCAGAGGTCATCTCGTAATGATCCTTCTACCCTGATGGGGCCAGCCGCCGGGTCGCTGCAAGGTACGTCAACGGTTCAAGATGACAGCGATAGACCACTCTCAGGGAAATCTCATCGCAAGAGATCAATAAGTGGAGACACGACATCAGTCATAAACAGTGAGTGGGTTGTGTCGTGATGAGTGGTTCATGTGCATGGTTTTCCGAGGTGACTAAAATGGATACCACTGGGTTTGATAATGGAACCAGAGAAGTAAAGACTCCCAAAATGACTCTTTTTTATCATTTGATTGGTTCTTAGATGAGTCTGCTTGATTATCGAAAGAATGCCACGTTAAAAGCAACTGTATGCCCCATATATTTTAGCATGCTACACAATACTCTACATAGCTATAAATAGCACCCATGGGCAGGGATGGGGTGGGAAGCAGTTCACTCCACTGAATTCCTCCTTGAAGCAAAAATAGGATTACCTAAGGGAAAATTATGTAAACAAAAAATCACAACACAAAACGAAGACCATCAGTGTTGCCATGAATGGATTGCTGCAAAACTTCTACCGTAGGTGACCATTTTTGGAGGGGTTTCCCAATATCCCTATTTGGGGCCATTACAGTTTTAGTTCACCTTTTCTCCTAATAGCTTGCATAGGTCTTGGTTTAATCATACTCTGCAAGCCCATTTGTAATATTACTCATATTTCATCTATGAAATCTTATTGAAATTTACTGCATACTAATAACCTAAATTAACTCTTTGCTGCAAACTTAACCATACACGCCGTTTTGCTTGATGATGATCTTTGTTAATATTTTGGACATTTTCAAGTCTTGAATTCATTACATTTCAAAGGCAATGTTTTGATAACGATCTTTACTCTATGCAGAGCATGTATTGTGTGTAATAACATACTGCATAAAGGTAAGCCTGAAGTATTTGCCAATGTACTATGATCAATAATGAATTAATTGACACAACATAAGGTTTATCCATGATTCATACTTAGTGACTTTATGCAGAGTGCACTGTAGTGATCTGTGTATAGACTTTCATGAAAAAATTAAAAACAGAAAAATCTAAAGCAAAGCAGAGATGGTTCTTCTATATATTTCTTCTACATATTCTTCTATATTTTCTTTTATATCTTTTATATTTTCTTCTATGCTATTTTTTATATTTTCTTCTATGCTATTTTTTATATTTTCTTCTATGCTATTTTTTATATTTTCTAAAATTTCTTCTATATTTTATTTTTGTATTTTATTTTCTGTTAAGTTTTCATTTATATTTTCTTTTATATTTTCTTCTTTATTTTCTTGTATTAATTTCTCTTCAATTTTCTCTTATGTTTTTGCGTATAATTTCTTGTCTATTTTTCTTGTATGTTTTCTTGTATATTCAAATTCTCTTCAAAATTTTCTTGTACATTTCTCTATTATATTTTCCTCTTAAATATCCTCTTATAAATTATTTTATATTTCCCTTTTCAATCACTTGTTGCAAAGTGTCATTTTAATCCTCATTATCCATCCTGTATAAAACCAATGATTTTTAATTACATGTCTCTCTTTCAACTGTACAACTTGGTTAAGGTGTGAGCAGTATAATTAATTCTCTCTCTCTGAATTGTTTGACTTCACAGTGGATGAGTCGCACCCCATTGGCCTGCCCGGTAGTAAACCAACCACAGGAGGAGGGGGTAACCTACAGCTGGATGTAACCAACATTGGCGTTGGTGACACACTGGATGAATTAAAGCAGAAAAGAGGTTAGGGTTGTGTCACATTGGCTGTTCCAAAATTAGTCAGCAGGAATGATATATGTCATCTAAGCTTCCATATTATACATTCCAAGTCCTTATAGAAGACCGCTAAATATGTTTAGGCACCTGGTACACATGTATCATCTATTGCACATGTTGCATTAGTATAGGATAGTAAGGGTTAGGAAGCCTCATAGACTCGTAAAGAAACTGTTTCCATGTTGTGATCGTGGATGAACACCAGCTTTAACAAGCCTTCTCTTTTTGACCAAATGTCCAGAAGTTACGAGGCAGGCATGTACCCATACTGCTCCCGGGACAATCATTTATCGTCCCCATCTGACTGTCATCAGTGTACCTCGATCTTCGATCACTTTCTCACAGACCGAGGGAAGTGAGAGCAACCTGTTCATCACCACTGCAACTGTTCTGAGCAAAGTTATTGTGACACCAATGAAACCAACCGAATGAAAATGTTACCAAATCACTGAACACCAAGGAAGATTCCACTCATCACCACTGCAAAGCAGCTGTGCTGATAAAGTCATGCCTGGGGATCGAACTGGCGACCTTTGGGCTAAGAAGCGGACACTCTAATCGCTAGGCCTCACTCTCACCTCTAAATTAGACCTAGGCCAGTTTCAACCAATTTTATTCTTGGGAAGGGCAAATCTGCCCAGTTCCCCATATGTTTCCCTGTTGCAGCAGGCAATAAAAACACCAGGCTGAACGAAGAGTCGATGAAAGTTAAAGAATCTCTGAATGAACCAACTAGACTATTAGGCACCTTGTATGTAAGTCACCTGGAGCAAGATAACCTTTGAGGAATTGAGTATTTTTGAAATTAACAGCAATTAAAATACATTTTAAAAACAGTATAATAGATCTCTTGGTTTCCTACTACTGTAAACAATCTGTTGAGCTGTTTTGGCAGATTGTCTGCATTTCTTCTCTCTGACTTTAATCGCAGTATCTGAAAGCAGCGAAGATGACGAATTACAGCAGATCCCGGATGAGACCGGTATCGTGGACGAGACTGGTTTGCCGTCAAGAACTCTGGATGCCGGATCCTCCGAGAATTCAAAGGGCAGCAAGAGCTCGAAAAATCTACGTTCCGGCAAGAGCAGCAACAAGTCAGGAAATAGTCGTGAGTCGGAGAATCACGGAAGAGACGAGGAGAAAACGAAGGACTTCATCGTCAGTGAGTGGATTGTGTTTTTTTTTTTTTGGGGGGGTGGGGGTTTCGTGATGGTATGTAAATTTGGAGAGGAGTTATAGTTAAAAGGATAATCCGTTGTTGGTCTCTTTACCAGTGTAGTTAATGATAACTGCACCAGCATCCGCAGTACTGCTAGATGTTCAAAACGGAAGGCTAATATCGTTGGTAGAAAAGTGGAGGTTGTGGTGCATTTGTAGGGTAGTGTGTTTCCTTCGTGACTTGTTTCAGTGATCCAGTGATACAACAGACTCATTCTATGAAACAGAAATTTGTTTTAGCTTTCATTGTTTGAAAGTTTTTAACTAGTCGGCTGAGAATGTGTTGGGAATTATTGACGCTCGAAACACGCAGGCGCAGATTTTTTATGGGTTTTGTACATTTTCAAGACAACCATGACAATTAAACAGACAACTGAAGATAAGAAAAAGTATAGTCCTTGTATGTCTTAAATGCCCATAACTCCTTGAATTAAACTGTTAAATTAGTTCTGCTTCAACGGCTGGCAGAACACTGGTAGAATACATTCCCTTCCTCTTGCCACCATTTCATTGTCCCTCTTGTCACAATAGTCCTGGATGTCAATTACCACCAAAAGGAATGTATGTATCTTCATTTTTCACCCTCTCTACCATCCCGCCCTCTCCCCAACTTGTCTAGTATACGTAGCCCTAAACAAATATATTGCATTTGCAGAAAGGACATCACAGGCTATGTTTACGACTTCCTTTGGTTTACTTTTTGTTGATTCACTTTTAATGCAGGTCTACCTCATGATGATAAGGAAGATTACTTATCTTACAAACCAGTCGAGGAACCGGAGACAAAGATAGAACAAGAAACAGGTAATAGGATGGGACTTCCAGAGGATGGGATGGGACCTACAGAGGATCCAACATAATAAAGGATGGGTCTTATAAAGCATGGGATGGGACTTTTAGAGGATGGGTCTTATGGAGGATGGGTCTTATGGAGGATGGGTCCTGCAGAGGATGGGTTTTACAGAATGGGACATATGGATGGTAGGTTTTTACAGTGGATGGGTTTTATTTACAGTGGATGGGTCTTACAGTGGATGGGTCTTACAGAGGATGGGTCTTACAGAGGATAGGTTTTACAGAAGATGGGTCTTACAATGAATTTTTTTCAGAGGTTGGGATAGGACCTACAGAGGATTCAATGTATAGAGGATGAGTCTTACAGAGGATGGAATGGGTCAAAATTGTGTGTATATAGTATTGATTATTACGTCATTCTACTGCTCACTTTCCATTTGCAGAGAATTCGGTGGTCATTCAAACCCTCATGCACAAAGTCATGAATAATAAATTACGAATTGAATGTCTATTAACCAACATTTACATTGACGTCTTAAACGCTATCAAATGTAACGTATACGAACTCCATTGGTCTTGTAAATTAATAATAAAAGTTAGATTGTTTTTCCTTTGATATTCATATGTTAGAGTTGTCGATGAACAGGCCAATGAGTTTAACGTGTCACCCTGGAAGGGTCTGGAATAAAAATATCTTGTAAAGTTTCTGATTACAGAGAATCTATGCCTGCAGGCTACCTTGTGGTTTTAACCTATTTACAGTTCCTGAGCTATTCCGAGCAAGCTGATGTAGTTTCTTTTGTAATTAAGATTGGTCATAAAACCATCTCTCTAGAAGGTTAATGGCTTTACCAAAAGCTAGTGGACCTGACACATCATGTAGATACTTCAACTGAATCAGATACTTCAACTGAACCACTCATCCACCAATCTCTCTGAGATGAAATTCTTCCTGACATCTAACCTACATCGTCCCCTTCTGAAGCTTGAAACTGGCCTCTAGTGCTCCTCGCTTGAAACTCTTGAAGAATGTATTAAAAGCTAATTTGGCAAAACCATGAACAATTTTAAACGCTTACATCACTTCAAAGTCGTCTAATCTAATCTCAAGAGAAGCTTCAATCTTTGACTATAATAGGACTTCTCTTAGAACTTATGAACATAGTAACCCTTCTCTGTACCTTTCCAATAACTGCCTATCCTTTTTAAAAAGTAGGGATTCCATGCCTGCACAGACCACTCCAAATGAGCTAGCCTAACCAACTGCTTGTGACCATTGACAATCAGGAGGTGTTTAGTTTTATTTTGCACATGAAGAGTATACCTTTCAGATTGGTAGCTAAAGGAATAGGCCAGCTTTGAGGGTCAGTGATGGATAGATATGCTAGTAAACTGAAGGAACCTTTATAGGACCCATGCATGTCATGAACCCCAAAAGGCAAAGCACAATCCTAGACATGCCCAATGTAGTGTATGATCTTCACTCCATGTTATCTTTATTGTTTAACTGCCTAAAAAACTTATATTCAGGAATATTCAGAAAATAATTCAGGACTAGTTCCTCCTGACTAGCCAACTAGAAACGTGGTGGAAAATGTTTGCCTACTTGTGACCATTTTGGGCGATATCTAGCATAATTTACTTTAACAATAGTTGAACATGCACAATCACTGTTAACAAAACAAGATTGGTGAAGCAGTTGATCTAATGTTTTTTTGTTTTTATCATGGTTAAGGTAAAACCAAACCTGATGTAACTAAACCCCCCAAGAAACCAAAGAAAAAGAAGGCTAAGAGGGAGAAACCAAAGAAAACCACAATACAAGCTTCTGAAAAGCGAGCCATGAGTGATGAGAAGAAAGAATATGACAGTCAGGCTCCTGCTGAGGTAAGATGGTCATAAAGGTTATTCCAGTTGAGTAAGAATGATAGGATACAGCTTAGGGTAAATTGCTACCCCTATTGAATGATAATGATAGGATACAGCTTAGGGTAAAGGTATCCCAGGCTATTGAGTGATAATGATAGAGTGCAGCTTAGGATAAAAGCTATCCCTATTGAGTAATAATGATAGGATATATCAAGTTAGGTTAAGGGGAGTCCCTATTGAGTGATAATGATAGCTTGGATATAGCTTAGAGTAAAACTATACTGAGTGATAATGATAGGATACATCTTTGGGTAAAGCTATCCACATTGAGTGATAATAGTACTAGAACAGCTTTTGATAATGCTATCCCTATTGAGTGATAATTATGATAGGATACAGCTTCGGTAAAGCTATTATGACGTTTATCTTGTGGTACACCAATTCTGTCCAACATGAAGTCATAAATAATTCTAAAAGTCACTTGAGCTATAAACACATATTACTTGATATGTCAAGTGATCAGTCAGTGTCCCTGCAGCTGTGGTAACTCCCAGGACTGGCTCTCTGGAGATTCTATTATTATGGTATTAAAACCATCCAGGTGCAGAGAAATTTTATTGCTTATTGAGGGAGATAATATTCCCTTGACTTTTCCTCCAAAATTTAATAGCCTACAAGAATGTGGATTTATGCAGGTCTTTGGACAAAAAAGAGGTTCCCAGGTATAAACGTAATGATCCCTATTGAGGTAATAACGATTAGGGTATATCACAGGTTAAAGCTATCCCTATTGATTGATAATGATAGAAAAATGCTATAAATGACTAGTACAATGCCATATCCTGTAAAGCCTCAATGCCTAGATTTAGTGAATGTTAGTGAAAGTAAGATTGACAGCTGTACTTGTCTCTGTCTGGAAAATTACTGAGAATTCATTGTCTGGATAACAAATAACCACTTTCTTATCTCTCTATGTTTTAAAAAAGGAGCGTAACAATAGGTCCAATAACTGGTTGTCCAAAGACAACGCACAGAAAATCTAGTCGTATCGGACGACCGTTAAATTTCTTCACTGCTATGAGGCTTCCTAACCATTACTATACTAAACCTGCTGTCATTTAAAAAAAAATCATTTTTGTAGCCGGATAAAGTTTCCGAAACCAAAGAAGGAGAAGAAGAAGAAACAAAGCAGGTCAACGATGTTAAACTTCAGGGAGAAGGAGAAGAGGCAGAGAAGCTGGAATCGGAGAGAGATGAGGATGGAATGGAGGAAGCAGAATCGCCAGTTTTCATCTTCATCCATGAGGTGAGACCATCTTACTTGCATCTTGGTAGTATTTACAATATACTTGAGAGGAGAAGGGTTTGTGATGGTGTGGGAGGGTTGTGATAGTTGGGGGAGGGGTGAAGACAAAGAGAGGCAGAAGTAGACTTTCAGAGTTTGTATCATCTTTAAGGTATGGTCATCTTAAAGTGGACGGGGTCGGGGGAGAGAGAAGGACATTTGCAAGAGAAAACAGTGGATGAGCAGAGGTGAGAAAGAGAGGGTTGTGATAGAAGGAAGAAACTGAGTTTTATTTGTCAGAATGCAAAGTAAGAACTTTTTTGGAGATAATACACTTAATATGAATCAGTTTGCTCCATGCTTAACTGATATATTTTGCAACCTGGATGGTTTCATGTTTGAACAGTTTGAATCTGTTCCTAAAGTTTACTTAAGTTTTCATAAGTTATATTACTTAAATTTTACTAATATTCAGGGATGTGACATTGAGCATTGCTAATTCATGATTTTTGTTACTTAATCTACCTTTCTATTTTACTATTCGTCTCAAGGAATTTTCTGACTCAGAACCAGAGGAAGAGGTAATCTATTATTATACGCTTAAAAAGTTTGTTTTTTTTGGCACAATTTCACTTTTAGAATGCTATGTATGCTTCAAGGAAAATGACATAAATAAACCACCACTTTCTGATCGGTTAATCTAACTTGGCAAACAAGACTTTCATTCGATCCGGAAAATTCACTCTGATGTTCCCGCAGCCTCTAATTATTCTTTCCAATCGGCAATTCCAAATTTTTACGTTTTGCTTAGTTCAGGGGATAAACATTACAGTAATCAGCCGGCCTGGT
>JAODAG010255048.1:16668-30385 GCA_027574785.1 Orphnurgus asper | reverse complement strand
GTAATCTAGTTAACATAGAGTTATTGCATTTCTTGCCATGGTAAGCTAGTTTACATTGCTGCAATGAGGCAATATGCCCGATTACAGACATAACAGGTTTATATAGATCGAGAAGAATTGACAGATACGAAATAATGATGCAGATTATTTAAATGATATTACGATAAAATGCTGGTCACTGCAGTGACCTGGTGTAATTTTGGAAAATCTGGCGACGTCACGTTTGGTACAGCAGTCAACCTGAACGAACGGTAATAAACGCACAATCTTTCTGTTGCAAGTGCTCAAACTCCCCAGGGAGATTACATCACCGTGAACTGATCTATACGAATAGTTAGTGAATTAGTCAAAATGCATGCGAGCAGAATCAATAACATGACTTCATCTGCAGATAAATAAACTGGCGGCAAGGTTAGACCAATGGTGTAGTAGATTAATTGCAGACGAAAAGATGTTCAACTGTTTATGGAATTGTAAGGATGGGTCCATGGGAAGGATGGGGCCAGGGGAAGGATGGGTCAGTGGAAGGATGGGTCAGGGAAGATGGTTGGGGCCAGGGGATGGGTGAATTAAGAAGGTACTGCACCTGTCACTTGTAATAAGTCCATGCAACCCTCTGGAGATGTGCGTTTGATCATATGTGCCAAGATATTGATGGTACATCAAAGGCACTACAACGGTAAACCTTCATGATTCCCATGTTACGTGTCATGAACTCAAATGGTACAACGTATAGCACAGCGTATCAAATATGTGTCACAAGGGTCAGGCCAATTTCCACCAACTGTCCGTCCAATTCTCCATCCGAGCACTGTCCGTGGGACAGTTTGGTGCATCAGCGACGCAGCGGAGTTTGCAGCGGCACGCTAAGGTACTCGTGCTCATTCGAACGTTGAAGCACGCCACCTTCTGAGGTTCGCAGGGTCCAGGAGGTGTAGTGTCACACTTCTTCAACTTCTTCTTCAACGTTGCACCGCAATACGGTGTTGAATTGAAAAAAAAAATAAATTAAGGTTCAGAAGACCGAGGCGGACGAAAACGGCCGGCGATGTCGCGTGCCTCCTCTCAACTTACCCTTCGGCCTCGTGCTGGCATTGGACCTCAGGCTCATCGGTGACCCGCGGGACGAGGGGGCGCTCGCCCTGGGGCTGACCTCCAGGTCGTCCAACCTCATCTCGCTGAGGTTCCTGCCCAGCCTCTGCGAGGGGGTCCCGTTCAACGAATCGGCCGCCGACACGTCGGATTCTCCCTCCGCGAGCGAATCGGCCTGGAGGTCGGACCCGGACCCGCTCCTCCGGGAACTGTGCAGGTCGGCATTAGACAGCTGCAACGGAAACAAGCCATTTTAAAGGTCAAGGGTTAAACGTCCTTTCAAGGGCTTTAAACCTCTAACCGTACAAAGATATACACAACTGCGCCGCATGAATCGACCAAATTATTCGGAATGAATTATGTGCCCGTGAGGAGGACCCGCGTGGCCAGGTTGGTGATATTTCAAGGCCTGGACAGCATATTAATAGGTCAGGGCTTGGATTAAGGAATGGAATACCAGAGGATACTACTTTACAAATAGTATACCCCCGGTTCACAGGATCTTGCTTGGAACCAGCAAGGAGCTATTTTGGGTTAACCAGGGGTTACTTTTGTACTTTAAAAAAAAAATAATAATTACCTTTAATACAATAAATGTTAATCAAAAACAAGAGCTCATTTGTTGTTCAATTACCTTTAATACAATAAATGTTAATCAAAAATAAGAGCTCATTTGTTGTTCATATTTTAACATAAAATATTAAATCAAACCGCAATGTATGACGGAACGGCACCGTTGGCCGTCAAAATAAACCAAGCGGGTAGGTTAAGTTTTTAAGGTGACCATTCTAGCAGATTCTAGACGCTGATCGCGTGATAGTTGGTTAGAAGAATAGGGCAGAAGGGGAAAGAGGACTGTATGTGTCATATAACTCCTGATGCATGTACATTTACTTCCAAACTAGAGTGCTCCAAATCAAATCTCCGTACTGGCTCTGCGGTCCTATCCAGCCTCTTCGCCTGCGACCTCAAAATCTCGTTCTCGTCGGCCAAAGTCTGGATCTGGAATCAAGGCATAAAATGACGAAAGGTGAAAGCTTCCCCCACGACCGGTCGTTCAAATGTTAACAACGTCTATAGGTTTATGACGGCGTCTCGTTTAAGCGTGCTCGTTGCGGAATGCGGGGCTACCAGGAGAGACAATTAGAACAATATTAGCTTAGTCTGGTTTTGTAGTAATAGGGTCAAGAACCTACATGTCAAGGACACAAACGAGACATAAAAGTCTCCACCGTACACTGGAAATAAAATTACTACCTTTCTTAGACCACCCTTACAAGGCCATTCCCACACGTGACACCATGTTTTTCAAGCAGCAAAATTTACAGAGCCAGTACAAAGGCGCCATCTCAAAGGATGAGGGCTCTTTCGTGAAACACATCCACCGACAATAATTCTGGCATTTTTACATTCAACTCGATTCAATTTTCGCCCCCCCCCTCACTTTTTTAAATACGGTTCAAGAGAAAATTAAAAAATGAGGGTACCTTTCATATATTAATTAGATATTTGACCACTTTCAAGGCATTAGAAATGGACCACTGGCAATCGTGCACTTCTGACGCCCCATGGCGCAGATGGTGATGGTGGGGGGGGGAATGTGTACCTTGCTCTGAAATTCCATCCTCTCTGCAGCCATCTTCTGCTTTGCCTCCGTCATCTCTTTCTGAGCATCCTCTTCTACCTTCCTCTGGAGGCTGCACGACTCCGTCTTGACGCTCAACAGTTCCTGCTCCAGCTTCTCCAGCCGTTTCTTATTTTCTTTCTTCTCCTTCTCCGTGGCTCTTCCTTGTGGTTGCGGAAAGAACGAAAACAAATACGGGGGCTTTGAAGAAAAATCTATCATTAACTGTATTTCAGTTAATTCATAACAATCCAAATACTGTTTTCAAAGTAAACCCACCCGAGATATAACTTGATGAAATCCAACCACCGTCGTGCCAAACCGACTGGCATCCCAGCCCCGATCACTTTTGGTGACGATTATACACTTCATTTTGTAAGAGATCAAGACGTGCATTTCCGCAGCCTTTAACCCTTGAACTCCCCCCTCCCCCACTCCAGCTGAGCTGTCTGGCGAGAGAGCAGAAACATCCTGACTCGCTCACGTGGACCTCAAAACAACGTGCCGTTTAACCCCAACATTTTAGCTCAACGAAGAGCAGGTATGCCACGGCGATGACGTCAAGGACAAGACTACGGAAGCCGCCTGCGGCCATCAGATTTGACACATCTGCCACATCTCGCATCGCTGAACCGAGCTATGAAACCCTGGAGGTTATGTTGCATGACCGGGTCTACCATAGCGATAGCACCACTCTGGATGGCTGGTCGTTTCCAAGGGTTCAAAACTGGCCCAAACTTTACAACAATCACAAAATTAAAATCAATTGGTGTATCGTTCTTCCAATTGTCCAAACTTGGGAATGACGACAAACGAAGGAACGAAAGTAAGAGTCCTTCACCCGAGACTCCTATAAAAAAAAATTAAAAAAAAGGGGAGAGGAACTCACTCAGCGACGACATCTCTTTCTCCGTTTCCTTTTTGGAGGATTTGAGCGATTCGGAGGCCGACGTCACCAGATTGGATTTCTCTCTGAGCGCTTCGGTCTCGTACGAGAGCATCAGCTTGGTGTGCTCCAACTCACTGGTGACGGTGTCCAATTCCTGCTGCAGTAGATTCTGCTTGCCATCCTGCCTTCTATCGCTGATCTCTATTTCCCTTTCGTACCTGGGGCGAGCAAAAACGATGGTCAGTTCGATTTCAGGAACCAAACCAAAAAGTGTGAAACCCGTCTCATTTTCGATACGTATCCCGCTAAAGTTTCTTCCGCGAAATGTCATTGAAACCCTCGTTTATCAAAACTCTCCTAACGCCGCTTTGTTACCCGCATCCCGTCCCACTTCGGGCGACACGAGTACCGACCACTGCAAGGAGGTTCCGATATCATTATCTAGTCACGACAAGGGCCACTCCCCCCATCACCAGTCTCTTCCGGCAAGGAAAGTACATTGGGCTTTCTGAACCAGAACCTCTTCATTTGAACAGGATTTTGCCCCCATCAGCGGAGGTGCACTACTTTCCAACGTTTTATTCATCAATTTGAAAACCACAAAGACTTTGTAAGCCAAGTAACTAATTTTTTTACAATCGAGGAAGGAGAAGGTTCAATGGCCCAGAATGACGGAAAACCGTTTTGCAAGCAACTCGAAGGCGTCGAAACGCCCGCTCGCAGGAAAGTAAACGGCAGGTACCGGCACCGTTTAACCAAACATAGCAACCAAGTGTAAATCTGACCTTTGTCTCATTTCCTCGATCTCCTGCTCCGCCCCTTTCTTGTACTTCTGCAGGTCCTCGTTTTTCTCCTTCACCTCTCGCTTCTCGCTCTCCTTGAACCTCCTGTTCATCTCGATCAATTTGTTCATCCTCTCCACTAGCTGCTGCTTCTCCACCTTGAGCGCCTCTACTTCGCTTCCATGAGCAGCCTGCTGCTCGACCAGCAGCTGCTTCTCGGAGGCGAGGGTATCAAACTCTTTGCTGCGTGCACTCTGCTGCTCCACCAGTCCCTGCCTCTCAAGGTTCATCACTTCGACCTGTCTCTCCTGGGCAGCCCGTTTCTCTTCGAGGAGTTGCTTCTCCAATTGGAGGATTTCAACCTCCTTGACGCGAGTACTCTGCTCCACCTGACATTCGCCGCTGCTCTGTCGAAGTTGCTCCTGCTCGAGAGCCATCAATCTCGCCCTCAACGCCTCATTCTCCACGTGCAATTTCGTCCTCTCCTCCTCAAAAGCTCGTTTCTGTTCCCCCACGTTTCCCTCCAGCTCTGACACCCTCTCCTCGACTGCGTTACCGACTTCAAACAGCTTCGTTTCCAGCTCCACCTTCTCGGCCAACGCCCCGTCGAGGCCCCTCCGGTTTTCTTCCGCTATAGCCGTGGCTTCTCTCAAATTTGCCGTCAGCTCTCCGACCTGCTTGACGGACGCCGTCACTCTCTCCTGCAACTTCTTCTCCGACTCGTGTCTCTCCTTCCTCGTCTTCTCCAGGTCCGCCTCCAACGCCCTCCGCCCCTCGGCCGACAGCTCAGCAGCGGCCTTCTCCCTGCGTTGGCTGTCCTCCGCGGCAGCTGTCATCCGGCCGAGCTTCGTCCCGTACTCCTCGTCGGACCTCTGCAACTCTCCTCTCGCCGCCTTCAAATCCACGTCCAACTTGGAGATGGCTTCCTCCCTCTGCAGGACCCTCAGGGCGGAGTCTTCCTTGAGATGCAAAAGATCCAAGTTCAACTGCTTCTTCTCCAGACTGGCCTCCTCCAAGGATGCCTCTAGCCCTCCTATCTTCCCCTCCTGGACTTCTACGACGGACGAGGAGTGACGGGCCTCCTCTTCCAGTCTCTCCCTGGTAATCTTCCACTGGTCGCGTTCGCTCTTCAATCGATCATTCTCCTCCTTCATCGCCCTGTCTCTCTTGCTCACGATCGATCCTGCTCTCTTAACCTCCGACCTCAGTCTTTCTATCTCGCCCGCCATTGAAACCTCTCTTTCTGCGCGAAGCTTCCTCGATGTTTCCTCTTCTTCCTCCTTCGCCTGTCGATTCCTCTCTTTCCGCTCCATTTCTTCCATCAGCTCCGCCTCCCTGGCCTGGCGGTCGCCTCCTTGAATTTCTGCCTCTGATCGGGCCTCGCTCAAGGCCTGCTTAGTCGCCAGTAACGCCTCCCTCAACTGATCTTCCCGCCCTTGGCTCTCTCGATTCGCCTTCTCCAGAACGTCGGACATCTCCCGTTTGCTCAAGGAGAGTCCCTGGTGAAGGGACTCCTTCTCCGACCGTTCCCTCTCCAAGTCTTCACTCAGAGAGTCGATCTTACTCTGGAGCTTACAACCCGTCTCTTCGGAAAGCTTCTGCTCATGGTTCCGAGCCGACGCCTGTTGTTCCATCTGGTTTTCCAAGCCTTTGCTGACCTGCTTCAGACGCTCCACTTCAGACTGGTGTGCCGCCCTCAATCCTTTCTCCTTCTCCCCGCTCTCCTCTCGTAACTCCGCGATGTCCTTTTCCACGCTTTCCTGCCGGGCGGCGGCCTCGGAATGGGCTCTACCCAGCGACTGTTTCACCTCCCGAAGTTCGTTTCTCAGGTCGTCTTCCCTGGCCTCCATCTCCTTCGCCAGTCTGCCTCTCTCCGTGAACATCTCCTGTTTATCGGACACTAACGATGCATGCAGGACGCTGTTCTCCTGCTTGGCCCTCTCAAGGTCAACGTTCACAGAGCTATTCTTGCTCTCCAAGTCTGCAATCCTTTCCTCAAATAATCCCCTCTCCTCTCTTTGACCTGCCTGTGACTGCTCTAATCTCCTTTTAAGTTCTTCCCTGACCGTCTCAAACTTTGCAACCTCTTCATCTCGACTCCGCGTCAGAGTCGCTTCCCTCCGCTCGTTTTCCTCTTTCGCCTCCGCCGCTCTCCTGGCGAAACCTTCCCTCAGGGATGACGATTCAGACCGAGCCCGGACGACGTCTTCCCCGCTCTCCTGCAGTTGCTCCGTCAGCTCTGCCAGCTTTCGTTCCATTTCATGTACGGCTTTCGCTCTCTCTCCTGACAGCTCTTCCCTCTGGGCCTCCGACGACGCCCGTAGCGCCTCCCTGGCAGACAGCGCCCTTTCCAGTTCCACCCTCAGCGTGCTCACCTCGCTCTCCAGGGACATCGTCTTCTCCTGAAATGAGACTTTCTCCCGCGACTGGTCCTCCTTCAGTTTGCCGATGCCACCTTTGAGCTCTTGCCTAATTTTCTCCCAGCTTCGACTTTCCAGGAGATGTGACTCCTGCAAGGATCTCGCGGCCTCCCTCTCCGAGGTCACGGACCCTTCCAGGGCTCGCCTCTCGGCCGCAGACCTCTCCATCTCGCACTCCTTATCTCTCGTCTCCGCCTCCATGTCGGATTTGGCCTTCTCCAACGCTGACCTCGCCGCGGCCAGGAGATGTTGGGAGCCCTCCAGCCTTCCTTGCAAGTCCCTCGTCGCCAACTCCGACTCCTTTCGGTTCGTGGCGAGCTCCGTCCTCAGGGCGCTGAGCTTCTCGTTGCCGGCCCACCTCTCTTGTTCCAACAACGCCTCCAGAGACTTGACCTTGCTCCGAGAAACGGTCAGTTTCCCCTTCAAGCCGGAAGAGACGGTCTCCAACTCTCTCCTACGGTCTGCGATCTCGTTCTCCAGTTCTCGGTGCTGATCTTTTAGTTTTCTGGGTAAAGCGGGTAAGAGAATGGATGACATTGATTAGTATATGGCTGGATTTCCAGTAATTCCATCATATTCATAACCAATAATACAATTCTTGAACTCTTCCCCTGTCTGAGTAAGTTACTCAATACTACAAAAAGGTTTAATGGTCAAGATATTGAATAACTATTATTATTATAAGTTAGGAAAAAAACAAACAAGAAAGATTGTTGTAATCCCTCTTGGCCAAGCCTCAGAGGGGGCAGGTTGGGCTTTCAAACAGCCATAGTAGGGGTAAAGGCATAATCCAGGCAGATACATCAACAACAAAGATAAACCTTGGCCAATGAAATTATTCTGATATCAATGGGATTCGCGCCACGATGAAGCAGGCGACAAAATTGCCGCAAAATAATCCTCACAGATCACGGCTTCCATCGGATGTTACGAAAGCCGTGTGAGAGAGACATCCGGATATCCCCGTGATATGGAAAGAAACTGACCCCCCCCCTAAAGATGTTGTTTTATAAAAGAATAAACTATGTACATTTACCATAAAAAAGCAAAAAGTCACAAGAATTGTTTTACTGACATTGACAGCATATGTTACAAATAAAAAGCCTAGCCACATGGGGGAATAATTTGTACGGAATATGCAAACTCTGTGATTTTAACATGGTCCAAACAATGGTGATGAATGACAGGCATGGCTCCCTGCTGAAACCAACGGTCAAACAATCTTTGGCGAGAGCAGCTCCCGCAAGAATTTTTTCGATGGACCATCGAAGTTACCGATTTTTTAAAAACTAAGCGACGGTGAGTACGCTGCTTTAACGTTGCTCAGAGCCGACCCTCAAAATATCAAAACCATCAACAATTTTTAACACCACCAACGGCTAGGAAGGGTAACTGGACTTTAGGAACGATTAAGGCTCAATTTCGAGTTTCTCAATAACGGACTCTGTGGTTACTGCAGCCAAGTACAAGCGAAGAAAATGGGATGACGCACACGACTTTTTACAAAGAAGCAATGATGATCTTGATTTTTTTTTCTCTTCGTAAGCTGGCGACCTACTAGAGTCAGGTTATTCACCCGACCCATGACCGTTTGATTACTTCAAACGCAGCAAAAACAACACGTGAATGGTGGCAGGAAGAGGTTGGGGGACGCACGTACCTCTCGCCGTCCTCGTGGGCTACCCTCTGGGCCTCCCAGGCCGACTGGCGAGCTCGAAACTCTTGCAGCTGTCGAGCGAGGCCGCTCTCGGCATCTTTCAGGTAACCCTCCAGCTTCCTCTTCTCGTCGCTGGCCTCCTCCAACCTCTCCTCTAAAGTGGCAGCGGAATGTTCCGTCCTCCTAATCTCATCTTGTCCTTCCTCGAGAGCAGTTTGTAACTCGGTGACCTGCAATTAGCAAAAAACACATATATACGTCTCAAAGTGCTCAAAATTTCACCAAAGTGTTTTGTGGGGGGGGGGGACGGTTATGTTATAAGATGTCGTTATGAAAACAAACAACAGCACAAAAGGCCGAGAGGCCTTCAGGTATGTCGTAAATTCTACCTTCTTCAAAAATGAACATGATTTGTGGTTCCACGTTCACTCCTCCTGTCTAGAAATATGAAAGGCATTTTACTATAAAATAGATTTAGCAAACATCAAAGAAAGTGGATATCGCAGCAACTTTACCCATCACTTCAGATTACCCAGCAATTTCTGATATACCCATCAAATCAGATTCACCCATCCAATCAGATTTACCAATCAATTCAGATTTACCAATCAAATTCAGATTTACACATCGATTCACAGATTTACCAATCGATTCAGAATACCCATCAAATCAGATTTACCAATCAAATCGGATTTACCAATCAAATTCAGATTTACCAATCGATTCAGCTTTACCAATCAAATTCAGATGTACCCATCGATTCAGTTTTACACCAAGCATCTCAGGATTAGTTGAAAGACTCGGATTTCGCAAACATCAACCTTGGAGATAACACAAACCAATCGCCGACGCTGGACGTCGATGCAAATTTTGACAGAGAGCGAAACACAAGTCACCGGGCACCGTTCTTCGAGGCTACATTACACACCCTCGAAGTTACAAACACCTCATTCACTGGCAGGGGGAAAAATAGATAACTGCTGTACAAGAAAGTTGAGAATGTTTATCTTCACATACCATTAATGTATAAACACAAACTGAACTAAACGAAGGCAAAGAAAAGTAAACAGAAATAAATTTAAAATCCATGGAATCGGTTTGGTTGATGAGTTCTGGCATTTAGCTCGTATTCCAAGATTGACGAGCAGGCCTGCTATTTAAAGACGTGTATATAATTTAAAAGACATATAAATAATATGAAGACGTGTACATATAAATTAAAGACACATAAATAATTTAAAGATGTGTATATAATGTAAAGCCAAGTAAATATTTTAAAGACGTGTATATAATTTAAAGACACGTAAATAATTTAAAGACGCGTATATAATTTAAAGACGTGTATATACTTTAAAAGACACGTTAATAACTTAAAGCCGCGAAAATTATTTTTACGACGCGTAAAGAATGTAAAGACGCGTAAATAGTACTAGCGCTACTGAAACTATCAGCAAAGTATTAAATTTCACTTCTAGTTTTGCGATGATTTACGTCGACTACAAGGAAGAAAGGATAGCCATTTCAACTTACAAGTACAGTCTCTGCATTTGCGAAAAGAAGAGAACAGCCTAGGTATGGGTTTTGCTTCACAAACAAAATTAATATAACCGGGTTCTGTTCTTCCACAATCAGTACGCCCTCCCTTTTGATCTCGATACCGGGGCAAGGGGGCTGCTTCAGAGCCATCACGTCTTACCTTGTGGGCGAGTGCCTCTCTGACGTCCGTCAGCGTCCGAATTGTCTCGGTCTTCCCCTCTACCTCATTCCTCAGATGGCCGCCTTCGTTCTCGCTCTTTACGAGCAAAGCTTTGGTGTCCTCGAAACTTTCCTGGGGAAGAAAGAGTGGAAAACCGTCAACGATCTTTATCAGAGAGCTTCTTTTTGTTGTTGTTGTTGTAATGCTGGACGATTGAAAGGTCCTTTGCTAGGGTATATTAGATATGTTACATATCGATATAATAGAATATAATTAGAAATAATATATATAGATATAATAGAATATAATTAGAAATAATATATATAGATATAATAGAATATATATAATAGAATGTATACAAATATAATAGAATACATATAGATACCTATATATCGTATATATATCATATTTATATATAATATATATTTATATAGATACATATAAATATACATACATACATATGTATGTATATATATATATTTATATACATGTATACATATATACACACGAGTGAGATGTAAACAGGGAATTGGAATCATTTCTGTACAGCAACAACTCTTTCGATGAAGAACAAACTTTGATGGAAACAATTTTGATCAATAACTGACAAAATGTGGGAGGGGAACTGATCGAGAAGAAGATGCCCTTGACAGCAGCTGCTCCACCAGAAAACCTCACAAAATTACGTCGTCATCGCAGTTTGAGCAGATTTTCGATCTCCTTGCTCCCACGAAATAAGTGAGTGGTTATCAGTGATATACACCTGATCGGGGTACCGGTGTATTACTTCCGTCTTCATTTGCCGATATTAAATACGCACTCCTAAAGACCGAATTAACGTCAATATCCAACCCTGCATTAAGCTTTGTATATTTACGGGGTTTCATTTTCACACCCTGGCAACCTCCCGCGAGAGAAACGTCGAAAGCCCCACTGGGGACTGCTGACAGGCTGCCTCGAAGGGAAGCGGCGGGGGGGTGGGGGAGGCGTTTAGAAAACGAATGTCTCAATTAAAGCCGGAATTGCTAATAAATATTTGGAATAGCAAAGAGTGAGTCGGGAAATTTCATTAAAAACAAAAACTGTCGTCTCCAGCAGCGTCGCCCGAAAAGAAAATTGGAAGGTTTATTTCGTTTGGCCGTTTAATTTAGCGTCGGAATCGCGCATGCAACGTCGCTGAAGAGTAATACGCTGCTTCGGCTTCACCGGCGTAGCGGTTTGGCAAGCAGAGCGCCATAAAACACCCCTAAACTTATATAGGTTTGGATGTTTTTTTTTATTTTTACCATATGCTTAACCATCTCTTACGAAATTGCTACGCCGGTCGGTGTAAGCAAACCTTAGTGTGCCGTAACGACAGGGTTCGCTACGCAGGCAAGTATGCGACCTTTTCAGGCTCTAAGTTATCGTAACTTATTCCGCTTTCAAATTCACTACATTACCACGCTTGCAATGACACTTGCTGGTATCTGTAGTACCTCGAGCAGCAAACGCTCTTTGTGAAATTTTCTAAGTTTTGGATACTATTAGAAGAATTAAAATGTGGAACATCAATCAAAAAAAAAGAAAAAAAACCCCCCCCCCACAAAAAAAAGGAGAACTAAAATGGCAGACCAAGATGGATCCACTGCTTTCCAGGCCGGCCGCCTACCGGCATAAACCTCCAGTCTCATCTTCCCCTTTCCAGTCTCGGGTAATCTCGCCTGCTGCCGTTACGTGCAATCTCCGCGCCGCGTTTGTCTTTCACGGAGCTTATTTTGTCCCACACCGGGACTCTACTTTACTACTCTTCTTTTCCTTTGAAGTATTTTAGTTTGAAACTGTCAGCTACAAATTTCCACTTTGCCAAATTAGAGATTCGGGCCACGTTGAAGCGAAACCGTATTTCCGCGAGGGTGGAGGGGTGTCGGAGATAATGCGACGTCCACCTGATTTACGACAGAAGAGCAACGTTATTCGACTATTGAAGACACCGCTCATGATCCAAAAAAAACCTGTTTATTCTTCATGACGGTGTATCAAATTTAAAACCTCGAGTCTTTCCAAAGCTCTTCTCTTCAGACGACCGGGTTAAGGAAACACGGTAGGATCGTGGCGTGACCGTTTGCAAAATTGAAAAACGACGAAAACGTCGATGGTTTTTAATAATCGTCGCCTTCAATTCTCACCTGAATACATTTCCCCACCCCCCACGATCCTTACCTCGAATCCGACCTTGAGTTGCGACATCCGAGACAGTTCGTCTCTCAACGCCAGGCCGACTTTCGGTTCGATCCACGTCGATCGGAGCTCGTTCAGCTCTGCCTCCAGGTCCGCGATTCTCTTCTCCGTGATCATGCCGAGGGATTCGCCCAGCACCGGGGAGGTGTCTGTGTTTTTTTTTTTTAAACGAAGAGAAAGCTTAAAGTTTTACGAGACCGACGGCCGAAAAACCTCTTCGCGATATCGAACGACGAGTGGCGACCGGGGGGAGATGAGTGTGGGGATGCTTGTATTTCACAATCGATCATAATAAATAACTTCTGGGGGGGGCAATTTTCGACGGGGGGGAGAACGAAATGAATTTCGAAGGCCACGGCAATCTGGAAATTGACACGTTAGTTAGCAAGAGAGTCAATTTCGGGTCGTTGCTTCGAACGTCGAAATTAGTTCTTTCCAAAAAAGCAATAATTTTGTGGGCCGGCTAGAGACTTGGATCTAACTGACCAGATTGTTGATAATGAATCTGTATAAGATTGACAAAAAATTCCACCCAATGGGGGCGACGTCAATGGTCCAAAGTCGGCTGGGGGAGAAGTTGTCTCCTGGAAGTTTTGATGACTTTTCCGACACTTCCAGCGTTTCGGCAGGTAACCAACCACACGACCTAGATGGCCGCCGGTCAATTGAACGATGCTGCCAAGTCCACACACTTTGCCATGAATTTTCAGAAGAAAAGGACGCCAAAGAGTAGAACGTTACTCAACTATGAGTAAACATTGATCAAACGTTAATCAAACACAGACTGTCCCCGGTCATCTCGTTGAAAGGTCAAAGGTAAAAAAAAACCCACCACCTCCCACCCTCAAAAAATGACAATTAATTGATAGTAAATAATGAAGGAGGCTTCCCCTCGTAACACCCCCCCCAAATATTTAAACGAAATAATGAAAGAAGAAGAAAAAGAAGGGAAAAAAAAACCCATCATACCCTTGGAGGAGATTTCTTCCTCCAGACGCTCGATCTTCTCCCTGTAAATCTGCTGCGACTGCTGCATCATCTGCTGGACCTCCGCGCATCTTCCGTCGGCTGCCTCCAGGTCCTCGCCAAGCCTCGCGGCGGCGGCCTTCATCTCCGCCACCTCCCGCTGGGACTGGCGCAGGCTCTTGTGGACGTCGTCGTGCTCCGCCTTCAGCCGTTGGTGGCCGCTCAGCTGTCGGGGGGGGTGGTCGACGGTAAATGGAAATGAAAATGTCATCGACCCTGTCGTCTCTTATAGCAGACCGGGGGGGGGGATGGGCGGTCAAAACAAGAAGCTCAGATCCTACCCGCTACGGTCGGACGAGGTGGCTCTATCG
>JAODAG010255048.1:0-16568 GCA_027574785.1 Orphnurgus asper | reverse complement strand
CGTAATATATGCGTAACTATACAACAACAAAAAATGACCGAAATTAATGTGCGACCAGGTTTGAAATTAAATTTCAACGTTTTAAATCTGTGCGATGGAACAATTGATTATGACGAACGTCGGTAGATGAATGCGGTGTCGTGTTTAATTCCGTCGTATATGTATATGCAGATTTTTTGGTTATCACATCACACCAGTGGGAGAGCATACAACTCATTTTGTATTTCTTTATTTCCAATTCAATTATATTACTTAAAGGAATTTCGAGATTTTCTAATTTTGCTTACGTGTTTTGCAGCATCAACCAATAAAATACAGAGGGGGGGAGGGGAGGGGGGAAATTGGGAAACAACAAATTCGTCATTACCGATGCGTGCAATTTCGTCCTCTCCGACGCGAGGTCTTTCACTTCTTTGTCCAGTCGAGAGTTCTCCTCTTTCGTGCCGCTGAGCTCGGAGAGCTTCAACTTCATTCTGACGAGGAGACGGATGAGTCAATTAGTTCGTGGCAGGCCGATTCAGACCTTTTTTTTGGGGTCGTCGTCAAATTTTTACCAGAATTCCGCCAACGGCCAATGTTTGAAATAAAAGGAAACTTCCCCCCTCCCTCAAGTAGCCTTCCTGGACCTGTTGGATCTATTTCAGACTTATGGTATTTTCTGGCGATGGACGTGGTGGGGAGTGTGGTCATTGGGAAGATGTTTGAAAATATGACAAGGGGTTTCCAAAAAATCTATAAAGTTCATGATATCCCCTCAAACACCTTTTCAGAGAATTCTTCGGATTACAAGAATTGTTGGCTACAGTGAGGGTTCATCACTTTCCCACGTTTCTCCATGACATGGGAAACGTAATTTAAAAATAAATAAATAAATAAATTAAATGTAAATAAACAAATTAAAAATATATAAACATAAATAAATCATATTATAAATATTAAATATAAATAAACAAATTAAAAATATATATATTTATAAAAATTTAGTTAAATTAATTACTTATTTATTACTTAATATGTGGAATTATTTATGTGAAAAGCAGGGGTTTGATTTATTTTCAAATGAAATTGATCTTATCCAGTGTAGACCATAACCATTTTGGATCACAATGATATTACACAGCTCATTTTTATTGCAATAGGGAGGAGAGAGAGAGACAAGTTTAATTTTAAACCGCAATTTAACTTTACTTTTGAAGCTGCAGAGTCTCCTTGTTAAATTCTCCCTCTCTGGCCTGGAATTCGTCGAGTTTGTCTTGAAGGCCTTTGGCGCCCTGCAGCCGATTGTTGAGGTCCCGAAGCCTCGAGTCTGTCGGGAGGGAGAAAAGTTTCATAAATCCACTCTTTTTCTGTATTAGTTTCAACCTTGGGAATGACCCCCTAATCAAACAGTCCGGCAAAACCCTCTGAACAGAACGGGTGATGAATAAACAACGGCGACCCTTGTGCATGCTTGGATAAATGAAAATCGAAACGACCAGAAAATGATGGAATATGGGAGTCGGATCTATCTCTCTGGACCTTTCTTTAATGGCTACATGCAGCCTATGAGTTATTGCAGACTCTTTCAAGGGGAGCTAATCTCTCAGTCAAGCTGCCAGGAGTTGAAATGAATTGATACATATTCATCAATGATGAATGATGAATGATACATATTCATCAATGATGAATGATCAATGATACATATTCATCAATGATGAATAACTGACATCTATTCATCAATGATGAATAACTGATACATATTCATCAACGATGAAATAACTGCCATTTGTCGCAAATGGGACGAGCAAAACGAAACACAGAGCTGTTGCCGACCAAGGGTTCGAGGCTGAATTTTCATCACAAAATTATACACAAACTGGGGAGAGAAAGAAAAGAAAGCAGGGACGCAACCTTTAAAAGAGTTTTTTAACAAGGTCCATTTAATTTGATTATTTTTTTGTTATTTATGTACATCATTTTGTTTAGAGAGCTGAAATTCCCCCAAAATGGCGCGACAGGCTTCATAAGCTAGGGTTAGAGGTCGAGGCGTCATTTCCTGCTGAAGACTGTGAACGATCTCGGAACGTCCCCGAGGAAGCTGTTATGAAATCAGTGGCTTACCGAACTTTTTCTGTCAGGAACAATAATGTATATATACGTGTCTTACACCACGCATGTACGACATTGCTAGAAAAAAATTAGTAACAAATATAAAGTGAGTAAAAAAACGAAGTTCAGCAACCTGTGATAAGGGATGATTTTGTAGGTTTAAATACAACACAGAGCGAATTATTCAACGCTAAATGTAAATACAAACTCGACATAGAAGCCGTTGTTAAAACGAGATAAACTAAACGGAGAAGAATCTAAAGGGAGGAGGTGCGGCGGGGGTGGTGAGAAATCGTCATTGGTATAAAAAGCCTTTACCCAAATCTACAATCTTTTTGTTCTTCTCCGCGACCTCCGACTCCAGGTCGTCCTTCAGAGCCCTCTCCGACGCGTTCTTGGTCTCCAGCTCCCGGATCTTTTGGTACATTTTCCTCAAGTTGATCTACGAGAAATGATATAATGGCTCACGGTTGTCGTCTCCGGGGGTAGGTACAGTACGCGACGGCGAGTCACAAGGAATGTGTGAGCATAAATCGTCACTGTCAGCGTAACACGATACGACCGGGGAATCAAACACGATGTGACAATTACTGGGAGTAACCAGCGAATGATTTGTGAAGTAATCGGGAACTACGGCCGGGGGGGGACGGATGTTATATTACTCTCGGGGACCAAGGGCCGCTCTGTTTTTTTTGGAAATTTTATTTATGATTTATTTGACGGATACGTTTGAGAATTGCTGCCGGAGTGAAAACCTTGTTTGCCATGTGGGGAGACGTCAGGAGCATCTTGACCGGTGACAGTGGCGATGCCTGGTAGACCTTTTGGAACGGGCAGGGGGCCTCGACGCGGGGGGTCTTCGCGAGACTTCCTGAATCGTTCAGACTGCCAAGCGAGGAGTCGCTGCTGGTGCTGTCTCCTGAAAAAAAAGAGAACGTCGCGAGTTAGAATTGATTTTTTTTTTTCATCAAAGACGTAGGAAAAAGGACAAACGTTCCTGTTAAATAGTGGCAAGTTTAAACATACGCTTAGAATTTTTTCCCGATCGGGCAGTTACAAAAAAAAAAAAATGGTTTTCTTTTTGTGCATTTTGTTACATGCGAAATGTTTAAACGAGTTCACTGGAGAGTGGTGTGGTTTGGTGCATTCAACGTGTGTACACAGGAAGGTGCTATTTGTGGGGAATGTTTAATATCACCAATCTTCTTACTAGGCCTCTAATCGGTATTCCTTCACCCCTCCCCATTAAAGTCTACAGAAAAGACAGGGGCTTCGGTAAACCCCAGAAACCTTCCAGTGAAGTATGTATTCCTTGCCGAGGTTCCGATTTCTTGCCGACTCCAGCTACGAAATATCATAACACATAGGCCTACATACATAAATACACATAATTTCATGAAGTAGTGCTTGTGGGTTATTTCCCCCTCCCCCCGGTGAGGTGAGAAAAAAAATGCAGATTCATTTGCCGCAAGATTTTGCTATTTTGTCTACGGTTACAGAGGGTTGACACGTGTCCACACGAAAGAGCAAAACATCACCACATCCCCAGAAATGGTTACATGAAAAGAAAAGATTCGTAAGCAAGACTGCCCTCAGAACCTACTGCTTAATGTATATTAATGTACATATATATACATATATATGTATACATATATAAATATATCCTATCATTTACCTGGAATTAATATTTTAATTAACCGTAGGCATGTACAAGTACTACAACTTTGCGCATGCAGAGTAGAAAGTGAGGCGGGTTGATGGTAGGGAGAAGTGGGAGTTCCCCCCCCCCTGTAACCTTTCCCTGGTGTAAGGGCAGGAGAGAGAGAGAGGTACGAGTAAGTGAGTTAACTCCCGGGGGTTAATAAAGCGAGGAAAACTCAGGAGAGTATCAAATGTATCGGCTGAATTTGATAAAAAATATGTGAGGGTGTTGTAAGCTGTATGTAGTCAGTGTAGTTTAGGTACAAAATTGAGCAAAAATTTAGCCAAGGATGCTTAAATTATGTTCCTCTATTTATATGTCAAATACAAATTTGGACGAAGCATCCTCTTGCTCGTCTATCGATACGTCGATGCAGTCGACATTTCAATGAAATTTAGTCGCTAGTTTAAGCGAGATTAATTTCCTCATTGTCACTAATTTAAACAAATGCATGAGCCTTAACTTCTCAGTAATAATATGTACATATATAGAGAGAGAGAGAGGAATAGATAATGGCAACATATACTGTAGGTAGATGGGTGGAAGAATGGGTAGACTTGTGTATACATCTGGTGGACTAAAAAAGGATTGATGGAGACACATGGACGATAGGTTAAGTAGAGAGACAGGACACAAATAACCAGACGGAAAGAAGCATGGAACTAGGTACATGTAACAACGATGTCGGCAATACAAGTGCAAACTGCAAAGTGTCAACGTCACAAATTTTTCATGACCGCAAAGTACGACGTTCAATGTCCACTTGCATTAAGAGGAGACTAGCTCTTAGGAGAACTACGTCAGTGTCGCATTTGTGTTTGACTCATTCGCAAGTGTAGATCTCGTCAAATCTCGAGATGCAAGTGAATGACGTCATCCATCGATTAACAACCGAGAGGTTGCTCGTCGACAGAGACGTAGGAAAATGCCACGCGCAGCTGTTCCTACACATGTTGACATCCTCAACGAAAAATTTGGTGAACGCCGACTTGATCCTGATAATACAGCTTTCTTTTTGTCAATAATTTATTATCGTCCCTTTCTTGTGGAAAATTGGGGGTGACGGAGTTGGTTAAGAGGAATGCCTGGGCCTCCATCGTACGCATGGGAGGTTTCATGCAGGCACCATTACATCCCAACTCCTAACTAGGATGGTTTCGTCAGAGGGATGGTCTCTGCCTCCCCCCTCCCCACTCTCAGCTATCGTATCCATCCTCCCCAACGATGAGAGAACGAAAGGATCCGAACACCCACGCGTGGGCGAAATGCAGAGCAACGTTCTTGGGAGAGGTTAGAAATATTTCTAATCTCTCCCAAGAACGTTGTCACAGCAACCGAGCCTTTTTACGATGGCTTTGGTTTTCCTGTTCGTCATCGCTGCCTAGAAGCAACTCTCTCTCTCACCGTTAAAAAAGAGAGACCGTTCCCTCCTTGCCTGCGAGATTGTGTCGTTCCCTGTACACTCCCTCCTACACCTGACTGCAGATTTACGACGACCGTCCGGATTTTTGATACCCCTGAAAGGCACCATGAGATTAGAAGGAACTACGAAAAAACTTAAAACTGCGGCACGGCAATGAAAATCTCGATGTAGAGAGTGGACTTAAAATTTATTTTTATTTTATGGTACAGCAAACAGCTCTACAGTACGTGGAAAATTCCTGAAAGATTTACGCCTTGGGATAAAGGATGTATCGTTTATTCGAGAGATGTGGAAATTGTGTCAAACGAAAAAGTTGATATCGCCGTCGTGTTCTGAAAGCGTCCGCCCGATATCGTCGATTGCAAGAAACGTCGCTTGGCAAAAAAAGTTAATATCGCCCCTGGGTTAACTTTGCTTCTGTAGGCTTAGGAGAGGGAAATATTTGTTGAGCGACGAATGCTTTTAAGGACTCTAGCTTTTATATTTCAGGACGATAACTGCAGGAAACCTCCCCCCCCCCCAAGCTAGACCGTGGAGATTAACCATGTTGGCATTTCTAACAGAACCACGGTTTACACAGAGAATAGGCAAGTGCTGGATAGAACTATATGTACCAACTAAAGCTGTCTAGAAGGATTATTTGCATTAAAGAGATGAATAACTTCCTCTAAAGAGCTACACATGACCCATGTTCTAGTTTTTGAGATGTCAGGAAAACGCAATAGGAAGACTTGAAGCAAGTCTCATAAAATGACAATTGCAAAACCATACAACATTATTTTCAAAGCCACCTTTTGGTCATAAAAATCTTATTAAGACTGACCAAAAGCGGGTCTATGAAGTACTGCGTAAGCTTCGTACAGCTCTGACACCCTGTCTGATAAGTTGAAAGCAACGGTGACTACGGTTGTCACAGATGTGTCTTGGAGGCACAGTCATACCTCATTTAATAAGATTCACCGAACTAAGAATTTTGACTCGCAGTGTGTGATCATGTATACACTGTACACATGTGTCTCTGTACATTATTATATATTGTCCAACGGATACCAATCTCGCTGGTCTACGTTCCATTTCCATCGGTTTATATATCGGTATTACCCAGAGGGGGGGGGGGACCTTGTGAAATGTGATCCGATCCGAACCACCCCCGGTCGCGACAGACGAGCGAGGCATATTACAGTCTAATGCTGTCAAAGTGTCTAACAACGTGAAGGTTACATTGCAATATTGGGAGATATATGATCCCTCGCCACATAATTATGCTCTCTAATATCCAACCCCCATCCACGACGCAGCAGTGCAATAAACGCAAGCTTTTTTGGCAGTAGCATTTTCACCAATCTTAGCAAACTGCAAAATTATTGCAATCACAGGGACCCTGCCATGCAATTTCGGATCCCCTTAATTGCTATTTTAACGACAAAATTAGCCCATGTGCCTCGAGTCGATTGGAGAACTTGGTTTCACATGGTGTTCTGCCGAATCACGACGAAGACACCTGATATGACATTATTATTATTATACCGAGTTGGGTGACGACTCGCCCAGGCTGGCTCCGTTTCCCCGTGGCACCCGCGGCTGGGTAACGTGACCCGAATGCCGTTGGACGTTAATCTACGACGCTTCCGTGGAGATAGGATTAGTGAACCGACTGAAGCCGATGAAATTAATGGGTCTCGATGGATGGATGGATTATTAACATGCATGGTACCATGCGTGGTATTAACATATAAGGTTAATGGGGCATACATGGTAGTATGCAGCGGAGAATATATACATATATATAGGACATGATTTATGTGCGCCGGTGAATTACTGAGTGGTCGACTACCTCTACAATATTTAAAGTAATGGCTTCTAGCGGCTGGACTGGCACCGCCGTTGGAACCGGACACTGAAATGGGAGACAAGTGGATTAACAGACAATGCCAGAGGATACATACATTTAGCCAGAGATATCATTTGTTGCATATGGTAGATGGAACTGTAATCTGTAGTCGCGTATGATAAAATGACTTTACAGGAAATACTCTACTGTGAACGGGATTTATGAGATATTTTTTTTTTTCTTGTGGTTTTGGCTGGTACTTCCAATAACCCATCCTTTTAATTGTGCAGTAATTATGTCTAGCATGGTACGAATATGCGAGTTAAAATAACTACAGTACTACGGCGTTAAATACCATAAATTTTAGTTCTTTATTGTTAAGCATTTTCAGGGCCAGAAAACTGTTTGTATGCTCTGTACAGTATATGTAAAGATAGGGTGCGGTAATTAGGGCTACTAAATAAATACACAGCACTAGTAAATGAATACCTATCAAGTATGTATGTTCAGCAATACAGTATGACTACCATGTATATACAGGTAATTAATTTCCTTCCCCCCCCCAGTCAAAACACAGATTAAAAAAAATAATCTTTAATTTCATTGAAAAAAAAAAAAAAAAAAATGCTCCGAGGATGGCTCTCTCGAAGTGTCATGCTGTTTGTATCTACCTCTTAATCTAATCAAGTTCTCTCTCCAGCCTGTGTAGGTCAACCGGATGATTTCCTCCACCATGCAAAACCTCGGCGAAAGGGATCGATGCCACCGCGGCCGCGAGGAGATTAAAAAAAAGCGACGCCCCCAAGTAAACTCCATTTCACGGCGTAATAAATATCGTTCGCCACGACGCCGCCCCCCCCCCCGCGCCCAAAAAACTCACCGCGCCTGTGGAGCACGTCGGCAAAGTTCCTCCTCAGCTGGTTGCCGCTGCTCCCCTGCATGTCGAGGACGAACTCGATGATGTCCTTGATCTCGTTCTGGGAGGCTAGGTCCAGCCTGGTGATGGGCTCCACGAAGAGCTTGGCCTTCCCCTCCCCGCCCTGCACGGACGCGCACAGCATCAGCGAGGCCACCTTGGCCAGCTCCGTCTCGTCGGCGGTGTTGACGATCCGGGAACAGTCCACGTGGAACTTGAGCTGGGTGCTGAAGAAGTCTTCAGGAAGGGGAGGGGGGAAAGCCGCAACGTCAATTAAATTTAAACGCTTTGCCAAGGTCAGATTTCTGTGTGGTCAAGATTTGAAGAGTTTCCTGCGCGGCAGGATATCGCTACTTAGAGTCTGCGGCGGTGATATCACGGATTAGAAACGATGCAGGAAATAAACGACATATCTATAAATATGTATATAGGTAAAATTAACATTTTTTTTTTATGTGACGCTTGTGGATTTGTCCGGTGTGCTTACTGTAACTTACTTGTAGCTTACAAACTGTGTCTCTCGTGGCTTTAAATGCCAGGAAAAACGCATGAACCTCCCAAGAAACCGTCGCAATTGACTCAAGTGAATGACGGCGGCATACGTCTTCCAAAAAAAAATCATCGATTCGAATGTGACGGCTGGGATACGTGGGAAAGACGTCGATGGCAACAAAAAAAACTCACCTTCTAAAAAGTTCAAAATAGCTCGGTACCTCTGGATGGGATGCTCTGAATCAAGATGAGATTGCGAGCCGTTGCTAAAAGTGGAAAATAAATTGCAAACAAAAAACAACGAATCAGAAAATGGACGAGATGACACCGAGAGATCTGCACCCCTTGCGAGGGAGGAGACAGGTGTGTAAGGAGCGCTACAAATTTTGGAGAAAACAAAAAAATTAACAGCAGCTGTTTTGTTTCCTTTAACTTTAAGTTTTAACGAGGAAAAGGTGCACGTTGTGTTGGAAACAATTTAGGATATTTGTGTTTTTTATCCCAAATTAGCGATTGCACTGCTTTGATGGAGAGAGCTTAAATTGATCGAGGAGCAGGTTTATGTTTAGTTGCATCAGATAAATTTGTGAAAAATAAACATTTGCCACATTTAAGGTGAAAGAGAACTGCTGCAGGTCCTTGTTCGTTTTTACTGGCTCAAAAGATATTTTTGTCCAAACTAAGAACAAAAATAAAAGACTTTACATAATAATCTAAGCAGTAATATACCATAATTGGCCAAACCATAATTTAATTCCTCAAGATAACAAATTTATGTCTATTTACAAAACACACGACAGATTGTTTGTACCGTTGTTAATCTAAAACAATGTTGCCACTTAGAGAAACTGGTTCCATACATTTGATAAGAACCCAAAATAGCTGCTCACATGCTTATCATACTCGAGAATTCTCTGGTGGACGAAACAAATATTTAACACTGCCAAACAAATTATTGTCTGCATCGGTAGCTGACGATACCCCCCCTGCGAGCTTTGACTACTGTTCTTGAGACTTTTAATGAACCTTGTTCTAGCAATAAAACACCTCCAACTAGCAATCCCGACTTTTGGTCTGATGGATTCGAGACAATTTTTTGTAGCGGTAGCTCATTTTTTATTTGTGTCTTTATAATTGGATAATTACCGACTTTCTCCTTAATTTTGTAGCACCCTTGGGATATCTTTGGTAAGATTAACGACCCGTTTGGTCTCCAAATCTCACCAGCGTGCCATAAATTGGATAATTACCAGTGTGCTCCTTTGTTTTCCCTATACCGTTGAATTGCTCGAGCAAACAGCCAATGTACAACAATTTACATTTTACAGGACCGGAAGATTATAACGGAAGACAAAGACATGTACAGCAATATCTGAAAGGATGATAATATCACAGTTTTTGGTGTTGCCAGACGCTTAATGATAAAAACTAGTACGAAATCCACATCGCAACAACCCGAGTGTGACTACAGTATCGTAATGGAATTTTCAGCATCGAGTGTACAGTAAGTAGCTTTGGAACCTCTCAATCATAGGAATATATCTGTAGAAAATCCCTCGATGTTTACTTCAAAGAAGCCAAAGGAGTACATCCAAATTGATAAACAGAACGACAGCTTTGTGCCAAAGTAAATCCCACCCCCCTTTCATGGCCATTCTACCCCCCCCTTTCATGGATATTCTGCCGAGAAATCCCCCAAAACGTATTGGTTTGGTGGTCGTACTAGCTGCGTACTTACCCACCCCTTACTTGCAGTATATACTGATCGCTTACATCTAGTTCAAGTGTACGGTCAGCATCACGTAACATGTACTAAGCGCAGGTTACGTAGTGGTGGTGTAGCGACCGTCTGTGCCGCAACGCAACAGATTGTAAAAGAGAAAAAAGGTGGCCGCCGAAGCCATCGACCAATGTCACACAAACCCAAGAATCCCGAACGACTTAAATCGAACTGCGTGCCGTAAGCAAGTAACAGGCTGCACGTTTTGTGATTTGCAACTGATCGCTGTCCGCTGATTGGCTAATCATACAACAGACCAGCTTTCGGCGGGCCGGCCTGTGGTCCACCTTTCTTTGTTTGTCAGACCTCATTTCTTGCCTAATTAGGGTGTTAATTTGGTCAAATAAACATGTCGTATTGTAACTTCAGCAGAGCACAGCAGGGAGGAGTCCAAGTAAAGATATGTGTATGTGTACAGGTGTTATTGTAGGATAGGGGATATGCTGGTATCTACTTGTACATGATACTATAGTATCATGTATACTTTGCGGTGGTCTAACACCAAGTACGCACCCGTTAATTCACTAAGCAAGCAGATGACTCTATGTCAAAGAATTTACACGACTTTGTGCCAAACAGACAATTTGATCATAATCTAAAGACGGAAATGCAGAATATTGAATAGGAATTATGTGAATGGATCTGAAAATGTTCCATCTGAAAATGGTTGCAACACCTCTAGGGCTTCATGATTTGGTGATAATAGGAAGCGAGGATAAATACTCTGAATATGCCGGACGTATATTAAAGACGATATCATCAGTAAATCCCGGCAAACGGACCAAGAACCGGCTAATCTTGTAAACATCTCCATGTCGTGAAAAGGAAAACGCTGAGTTCATGTACAACAATTGATTTATCAATAAGATAATATTGTTTAAATAATTCAAACGACTTTGCCCTACCATACTTTTTCTATTTTTTTTTTTAATCAAAAGCGATGAAATGTAAACAAGCTCCTTGCAAGCAGAGACGTCGATCAGCTCAAAACTATTTCGTATCAATTGTAACCCATCCGGTTTTTGTTACAAATTGGGTACCTGGATCGAATAAGCGGTTTTCGAGAAACTCGGCATAACAAGAGTTCAAACGGTCAAGTAGGAATACAGTACTGCCAACACCCACCCATAACGAAAAAATGGTCAACAGCGACTCAGGATAGTAGCTGCTGTAGGTTCGTCTACGTTGTACCTATATTAAAACAAACATGTCTTATTAATATTTCACATATAGGGAAACCAATTTCTATAAAAAAAAATTAAAAAAATTGTGCTTGGGTGATTTTGTTTTTAGTATTTCTGACTCAAGTGTTTTTTCTGAAGTGTCAATCGATTGAAAGAATTCATTCACAACTTGAGTGTGCGCAAGCACAGAATTGTACTACTGAGACGTTAGGGCTATTGGCCGTGAGTATCATGGCCTTCCTTACACTTGGGTCACGCGGAGTTCACGCGGCCTACTCGAACTGTGGTGAAACGTGTGCCTCTGAGGGAATAGCTTAACAGAAGTTGCTTTTTTTTTCTACAAAGATTCGGGTGCACAATGAACCGCACGACCCACCAGATAACGGGAAAGTGCACCCTTCCCGTTCCAACTGGCCTTACAGTATATACGCTCTACGGTATGTGACTTCTTACTCGACCGTAACAGGCCCGGCGAATGCGCCAATGAGTTCATGGATCCCACTTACGGAAAAATAAACTAAATTAATCACTCCAGACAGAATAATTTTGATTTACATTTCTAGTAGTCAAAATTTCTAACTTATACCAACGCTTTTTTCATACGGTTTCCCCTACGCAGTTAACTCTTACTGTATCGATGGCCTACTGTCTGCGCGAGGCTTTTCCTTTGAGTCCACCGATCGATTTCCGACAAAAGAAATTCTCGGTCTCGGCTGGACACCAAAAAAAACCCCATAAATACTGCAACATGTTACAACCACTTTTTAAGGGTTGATAGAGTTGCGCAGAAGGGGAAAATCGAGATTTGATAGTCCCAAAAAATGTTGTTGTCAGTCGGACAACCCTCAAAGAGAACATGGTTTTGGTCGTCCAACTAGATTTTTAAAAAAAAAAATTTTACTCGTCTCGGAGAGCTGTTACTATCAGCCCGGTAGGTACACGCTGGGCCGTGGCCATGATTGCAAGCTTACAAAGCTCAGGAAGCCTGCTTTGGTCTATAGGTTATGTTTCTTATGGATGTGCACAAAACGTAGCAAAAGGGCAGGGCAACTTTGAGTATCAACATCTGCAGACTACATACAGCAAGCCTCGCTCGATTCAGAGATATGCGTCATTTTCCATGTCTACACCAGTGTTAGTAACACAAGCATCACTGTGGCACTTTTTTTCCACTCGGGAGACTCAATGAACACGTTCGTTGAATGTATATATTGCGTGAACTTACATTATCTTCATCATGTTGACAAAATGGCTGCCATCATGAAGCTGTTTCAAGGACTCTATACAAGGTCCAATGTTGACAGCATTCACCTGTAGAAGGAGAGGGTAGGCCATCAATTGCCAGGGGTCACACATACAGTAACTGCAGGGAGGGCTGAGCAGACTTGCCGGGGGGGGGGAGGGAGGGAACGAAAAGGGTAGTCGGCTGGCCAACGAGGAAGAATCATGTCGTCGGTTCTCTCTCTCCTAAGAATTCCACGGGCGATTCAGGGCAGATTAACAAGTCGTAAGAAAAATTCACGAGTGATCTAATTTTTCCCCTTCTATTTACAAATTGTCTGACTACAAGAGGGATCACATTTAAGCTGTTTCGCTAATAATAGTTGCAACGACCCACCCCCCCGGGGGCTACAACTATACGCTGCAGAGATCTCATAAACTGCTCCACATTTACGATCCCATTAATTAATTTCCGGTCCGTGACTCGTTTCGTTAATCGTTTATACTCACAAAATTGGTAAGAGCGCGAAGCTTGCCAGAGTCCATGATTTTCGAGCCTACGAGCAAAAAGGAGAGAAACGTTCAAATGAGTATATACGCGGAAAGTTTGTTGCAGTCGAAATTCTCCGTTTCGTCTCACGACTAATTGATGGTTCCGTGATCAACAGCCTTGGGACACTTTAGCAGACAAATCAGTAATTAAGTATCAGGATTCCTTGTCAAATCAGTGACTCAAAACATTGACCCTATCCAATTTTCTTGAAAGTTGGTACAAGTGTAGGCAATCATCGAAAACCTTTGACCTTTTTAACCAAAGTTTGCCTACCCAACAATTTTCAAAATGTCGTAACTTTGGTTAGGATTATATGATATAGAAACATATACCATATAAATTTAGAGCTACAGTACTGTACTAAACATGGGAACAAATATCAACATAAACAGTCTACTGATACACAAATAATTAAAAATATAGTTTTGCAACAATAATTTTAAATGACTCATCTATTTACTGTAGTATATATAACCCCCAATTTTTGCATAAAAGTCATAGAACAATCTTAGGTGCATAATATGCAATAATTTCTGTAAGTTTTCGAGTTGGGCAATGAATTTCCGAGCTATGATCATAGAAAATACACAATGTAGTAAAAATTTAAAATTGCAATGACTGCGTGTAAATTTATTGAATTGATGTGTACACCTATATCTTTCATTGTCCAATGTACTGTAGCAATGAAGTATACTGTAGCCATGAATTATACTGAACCCACTAACTAAATAATATATTGAACTTGCAGGTTGCCAGTGTTTCACTATGTGAAGATGACATTTGTTCTGAAAATGTTGCGTAAAACATAATTCTTTGTTAAATTCGCATTAAAGTTGTGTTTATGTTGATACAGTACTTGTTCTCCACTTCCAGTAAAAATAGCGTTATAATGATATTATATTTATTTTTTGGCTCTGTATTATAATCATAGGTACAGTAGTTGTGTCATTTTGAAAATTTTGGGAGTACATGCAAATTTTGGTGGAAAAGGTCAAATTTCATTGACCGATACCTCACAAACTGGTATGACCTACAGTAAGTACTACAAGTTTGAACTTTCTCAGTGATTGCCTACATGTATCGTGTATACCGAATTTCAACAAAATCTGAGATGGTTGATGCACCAACTGCTTAAAAGTGATTGATATAACATGGAATCATCTGATATTGTACATGGAACCAACAGATATCGGACATGGAATTATCCATTAATTACGTGCGACAACAGAATTGAAACTTGAAAGAAAAAAAAAACTTGGTTTAAAAGCTAGGGAGGAAGAAACACCACTTTTTCAGTAGATATATACAGTCTTCCATCCCTGAAGCACGAGTTCATTGAAACAATCAATCTGCCTACATTTCCCCGCTTTACTTATATAAATGTACTGTAACATTAACGTTCTTACAAAGTAGGGTTCAGGTCACTTCATGGAGTATGGGAATGGTGAAGCAACAAGGAAACTAGTCTATAATCAGGATGCTAAATACACACAGTACATTTGATATGTTGCACAATTTAAAGTCCTAGAATATTTGCACATGAATGTATGTATACACTATAGTTGAGGTGGTCTTACATGAAGTACCTCAACTATAGGATACATACATTCATGAGTATGTATAAGTTAAGGGATATGCTAAAATCTGCATACTATATTCGAGGTGGTCTTCGTACATAATGTACCTCAAATATAGAATATATACAGGAGTATGTAAAAGTTAGGGGATACGTTATTTTATACAAAAATATGTACATACAAATTACATAGTATAATCGAGGTGGTCTTACATGATGTACATACCACATATATACATAGGATACATACAAGTAGGGGAAAGGCTAGTAATAGTATCTACAAAAGTAGAAACAAAGTAACTTTCAATTGTTAGCATCTTTTATGTCGCAGTCTAGTTTCGGAATGACTGACACAGCTTCATTGCATGATACCCGCAGCGCCGAGGTCTTGGGAATAAAGTACGCGAGACAAGTACGGTACACATTGAGAAACAAAACTATTGCTGAAATCATTGGGAATGTTTTAGGTATGCAATTACCGAACCTCGATAATCAATACTGCCCGTTAGAACTTCCTATACCGTACTCCGTACAGAAATTATTTTGACCTATAGATGGATCGTTCAACCTTAATCCCATAAGCGGCTCTCTCATGCTATTGTTGACAATTTGTCACATTTGGGGACACTTTGGATCGTTCCATTTTCGTCCGTAACCCATCCAGTGTCCCCAAACCGTCGCACTCGTCGCGGACGAGTTCAAGTGTCAAGTGGGACGGAACAGTACTGTATGTACATACACTATATTTGAGGTGGTCTACACTGGAACATGGCAAGTTCCGTCCTACTGCTGTTCCAAACATGTTTCCATTTCCATGCATTAAGAAATCAAGGATTAATATATTTTATAAATCTGTGATTGACGTATGTTATCATGTGAATATTTACATTCCCGCTGGGTGCAATGGCAATCCTCGAAGAAAGCAAGAGTCTTGCCCAGGTATCTGAAGACGTCTGACGATCAAATTTCCGGAATCGTTTGGGTTGTATGTACCAGCAATGTATCATGTCTCAGCAATGACAAATGACTGCTGTCCCTACTGAGTGTCTACTGTACATGTAGATTGTTCATTATGCAGTAGATTATTATCTACTTCCACACCAGCATTTAAAAAACGTAGCTATGGCAACCTGCTTTGGAAACAGTACTATGAAAGGCTTTAACGTGCCATACATACTTTGACCGTAGAATTAGCCCTAACATAACATACGTGTAGCACGTAGCATGGACCTATGCTTAAGCTCCAGCTTAGTATCTGCATCTGGATACTGCACAATAGTCACTGGAAACCATTGTAGAAAGCTCCTGCATCTGTTTACTTGGAATACCACCACTTTGTTTACAAATACCTCACACATGTGCATCCTGTTCCATCAATACATAGTAAACAAAGCAATAGTTGGGGGGGGAGGGTTGCCCATTGTAATTTTTGTGTAATAAGATTAAGAGAAAGAAAAAAGCAAAAATATAAAGTGCAGGGGTCAGATTTTGGTCAGACCGTGCAACACATGGAACATAAACTGATCACAATAGAACTGAATTTCCTTACCATTTACCTTCTTGGATTAATCAAAACATACACTGTATCAACAAACATTTCATATTATTTATTAAAACTTTTGTTTTGGGAGAAATCTCAATGACAGACTGATTTAATACTATGCATTGACGACCAGGATATACCTGTGCTGCTTGGTGAATGGTTATCCCACTAACAGGTGCATTCTACAATTGTCTGTGACTAGTAGTAGTACGGTTCGAGTGTGGCGTAGCGATTCGAGTGTTCGCTTCTTTTCCCAAAG
>JAODAG010254826.1:0-13082 GCA_027574785.1 Orphnurgus asper | reverse complement strand
TGTATTTATGTATATATATATATATATATATATATATATATAATTGTATATATAATATATATAAGCCTATATAATATATATAGGCCTATGTATAGCCTATATATAGCCTATATATAGCCTATAATATATATATATATAATCTAAAATGAATCTCTTAAATCTAAAAAAAAAAATTCAGTACATGTCAATCTGCCTTAAGTTCGTAAGTATATTTATGCCACGTATTCAAAAGTGTGAAATATTTGCCGACGGAAGGTGCAAAAAAGGCAAATTGATAAATTGGATTTTTAAGCAAATTTACCTACGGAAATGGATGAATAGCTAAATACGGAGCAGGTGCCACACGTGTACTTGACAAGATCATTGGAATCATTCGACGACGAGGTAGATGAAATCAATTTTTTCAAATTTGACATTTTCAAGTTTTAAAGTAAATTAAGTATGATGATGAAAGCTATGCTATATACATTTCACCCTGGCATCTTGTGAGATTACATTCACATACCATTATAGGCAAACCAATGTCCTCTGGTTCTTCCTCCAGTAAGCAGCGACAGTATTATGTTTTTTTACATATTATAGCATTGATACTTCTTTACAGGCAAGAGCACATATCCAGCTTAAGCAAACTAGGCGCAGTTCACGTGGAGGAGGATCCTTCATAGGATCCTCTAGCGTATGAGTAAATTTACTTCAAAATTGCCAAATATAACACAATTATGCGCCCTTAAGCGCCCTTAGTCATACCATAATTTATCGAAGAGGATGGGATACACCCTCCTTTACCCCCCCCCCCCCTCTCTCTCTCTCATGACACACTATGCGGTAAGTGGAGGAGTGATCAATATCATTTTGTCACCGCACCGCCATGATGTAAATTTATAGAAATAAATATATAAAAGTAAAAATATAGCACCAGTTTCCATTAAATTATACAACAAATGTTCACCCCTTCCCTTTGACACATCCCGTTAGATACAGTTCAGACACACCAGAATTCTGCTGATTTATTTCCTACACCCTCTCCCAGACTCTTACCCAGATCTGCGCCGCTGTCAGGCGGATTATATAGCGAGATTGTCCGCCGAGTCGTTCATAACTCAGCGGGAAGCAATGGTCATGCGATCATTATTGAGTTTTGAGAACGACAGAAAGAAATGTAGAGATATCTCGGTATCCGACTTTTACGGACTATCCTTTGCTAGCTTAAGCTTTCTCAAGGGGGGGGGGGAGGTGACTCACCTCCCCTTGGACCCTTCCCCGGAACACCGTTCAGGGCAAAGACTGCCAGGTTCCAGTATTACAGACTTACAGCCTCTGGCAATAGACAAAGATGGCGTCATGGTGAGAACTATACCATCGGATCGTCTCCATACGGCGTCGTTCGTCACTCATGCGATGATATAAATGGATAACTGAAACCATTTCCACCGTATTACTTAAAAAATATGTCGATAATTGATCTAAACGCCGGTAAATCTAGTATGTTGCCCGCATGTTGTTGTTTTTTTTACAATGGAGTAACTTATCAGACCAAAAACACAGCTGTGAAAACACCAATGCATCATGTGACACAAGGCAGATTAGCTGCAACGAAAACTTATGCTACCGCTTATTTGACAATTGAAACATATACTATGGATTCGCCTTAGTTTGCGTGGTTGGTTGGCTTATTATTATTATTATACATACTTATGTATGCATTTTAAGAAAAGTCAACCGAGAAAGAACCTTGGGCTCTAAAACCAAGCAACGGGCAGCATATGTTACCATGGCAACATCGCTCCGCCAAACTGATCCACTTCCCAGCCCAACTCCTATTTCGATCGGACACCTGGAGATCATTGGGCGAGTGTAGTGCCACGGAATGTGCAGCTCATATGACTGTGCTGGAGGTCAACACAGTCCTATACTTATGAATGACACAGGGTTATCGAAGCTTGGGGACTTAACAATTTATTGTAAGAGACGTTCTTAACGTCGTGATGATCACATTATGATCTAGAAACCTATGTCAGTCAATATGTACTACGCTTGGAGATGATTCAACTTATAAAGCATCCCATCTGCATCTCACGAAGCGCATGAGTAGGATGGACATCCTCGAGAAGGCCAACATCTAAGTCGATTCATGGTGAGTTGATCAAGATTCTTAAATAACTTACAAAACTATTACAGAATTATCGAGTTGAAACTTTTGGATTCCAAAAAGCATCTTTTCTTCATCCGGAAAGAGACGTTTAGTTTTGATGAAATTTGGTCAGGGAAAATCTCAGCTTACGGAGGAATTAAGGGATTGCCCAGTTACAAAATCAGACACCGAGGCAGTTTAACTTTCTCATTTCTGGTACGCAAAAGCGATTACTGGTTCATACCAAAATGAGAGAGGTATATTGAAGCATGAACTGTTGACATGATTGTTCTGAAACGTGGATAAATGTTGTTAAATTACCCCTTTCAGAAAAAATGGTGCGCGCTAATCTGTTTTTATTTTATTCTTGATTCTTGTAAGATGTTGTAATCTGCGCGAAATAATTGTCACAATCTTTAAATGCCATAGTACATTAATGTTTAGGAAATAAAACTGTTTGCTAGCATCTTCTACGATGATTACTGTAGACGTTTAATAAAATATTATATATTGGCCCACTATGTATAGTAAGATAATATCATATATATATATATATAACCCAGCTCTTAAACCAAACAACGGCAACCTATGCCACGACCAACTTCCCAACCCCAATCCTATTATGACCGGACAGATCTTTGGACGAGTGTAGATCATTGGGGATAGTAATGGTTAGACTTAGGCTCATAAAGAAACAGTATAATCGTAGCCTGAAAAGACGACTCCAAACTAGCCTTCTCCTTCCGACCAATGTTCATAGATTAACAAATTAAACACATGTAACCATTCGTCCCATTCAACTCCCGGGACCACGTCCTCTGAGTAGTATTTGTACTGCCCAATCCGACGGCGCGTACCTCGATCTTTCACCACTTCGATGAGATTGCCAACTGTTTGAGCTGTCAGCTTCCCTCTATCCCAATTTGTATTATACGTGAGGCGGTACGTACTATACGTGTAGCGGCACGTGTGTATGTGGTGCATATACCCTAGTATGAAACCGTACCATCCATTAGCTGAGGCTGGTTATCGTTGGTTGTTGTTTAATATTGTTAGTAATATATAGAATAACACCTTTGTCAACAGTCATCTTTTAAAGAACGTGTTGAAACAGCATGGCATAGGCTGAGCATCAGCGTGGCTCTCCGAGAGTTATTGCGTATCTCCTTCCGTTCATGAGTTATCTCACTTTAAAGAAATACATTATTTCAGGCCAACAACCACATCAAACAACTGGCTCTCCGGCCATGTGGCATAATGATGTTGTCTCAATTGTTATGATTGTCATAAACGTTAGACAGCCGTCCATACTTCGTTAGGACACAGAGCAAACCGTGAAGTTTTATGATAACATATTGGCCTTTTCATTGTCTTCATTTCACAGACTATGGCATCCGTCCTTGCACATGGTCTTACAAGTCCTGCAAAATGATGAAAAGGCCAGTCAATCGTAGAAGAGAGAAACATTTGCGCCGCCCCCGGCAAAGACGGATTTGTCATTGGCATCAACAGCTCCATTCTGTTTTTCTCTCTCTACGTACAATCCACCTCCTTCCGGCACTAATGTCATATATTGCTGCTGGTAAATCCGTGGCGCTAGCCTACACATTTATCGTGATATGGTACACTGCCCTTTGCGTGATAGTAGTAAACATAGACCTGCTGCAATTGCTTCACCCAGCAGAATTAGAGAACTTGGCCCCGGGTAGCCACGTGAAATAGTCATACAGGTCTATACTAAACTGGATCCACACCATAGACCACAGTAAAAACGGACTTTCACAATGTACCGGTATGTGGCACCGTCCCTGAAGACAACTCAAAAGAGAAGAATATTCATTCAGAATGAACAATATTCGCTGGATATCGCAAAGAGATATTAATAAATATGTACCCCAGCGACGATATCGATTAAGCGCGACTACGGTATTCGTCGGCCAATCGAAAATTTAAAGAGGGCTCTAGTGCCTCGACCGCGACGTTGACAAAAATGTCATAAACGACACAAAGCGAAGCTGTAACCATGACTAAGTAGCCTCCATTCCCGTCGTGATACGTGCTCCGTCAATGATCACATTTACGAGCAAAACAATTTTGGTCTCCTTCAATAATGGTCATGTAAACAATTATCTGTATATTCTGTATCTACAAATAAGTATGCAACTTATATTTCTAAAATAAAGATTATTGCCCTGGAAAGTTTTATATCCCGAACTCTTCTCTCATATATGCACAATCAACAACCTTTCCCTATAATGCAATACAGTTTGTACGTACTCACAAATTCGAGGTAATGTGTGCACTAAAACCCTATTTAGCTGTCTTTATTTTGTCTTGCAAGTTTGACTTTGTAATATAATTACCAAATTTACCAATTACCAAACTTTGTGTTTCAGGACTATCTTGTCAAAGAAGAACGAGACGAGATATCTATATCGAAGACTTCCCAACCGCGAAGAAAAGTTGACTGACTATACGAATGAGGGCCTAAACGGACGACGAAATAGAGACAGATGAGGAGAGAAACCCTAATACTATCTACTGTAGACGTACATAGATCTATCAAAACAGAAATCAGTTGAAAGCTACTCATCGAATCAAAGTTGTTGAAGTTAGCCAACATCATTTTCATCTATAAACCAACATCTGTTCTATGTGCTACCTTACAGTCGGGTACAATTATACACACAAGTGATGATGCTACCATGAACGTACAAGCGATACTGATTTCATGATTACTGATTACCTGACAGAAACAAAAGGTTAGAACCATCACTTGTGAATATCTCCACATGCCATGAACCAGATTTACTTATACTATGTATGACGTTGTTTCGTTGCCGCGTAGGATACTTTTGATCCATTGAACATTCGTGAGGTTTTTCGTGAGGTTATGCTAAATATTGCTGTACATCAGTTTCCATTCCTAATTGGCATAAACGACTTGGTAGATGACAACCAAGAAAGAAGTCAAACATAAGAGCCCCTTATGTTTTCAACTTATGAACGTCTAATATTGTATGTGGAAACTGTCGTTATAAGTCTAGTTTTATTATACCAACAGAGCCACCCACCAGCAGTATGTATCATATTGTGTATTGTTTTAACCATAAATAATATCTACATTATTTTGGTAAAAATTCTGTTCTTTTTAATCAACGTTTATTATAATAGTGCGTGAGATAGAAAAAAGATAGTCAGTCATGTAGGAGACACTGAAATATACTATAAAGAATGATCAAAGCATGTGACCTGTTTAATGTATTCTGCACAATTTACATCATTCATGGCGTATCAGGCGTGGTGGATGTGAGGCTCGGGCCAATTTCTGTCAGGCCCCCTCAAAGCATGAGCTCGAAAATGTTTAATGTTTAAAAATGTTTCATGATGAATAATAACTGTCCAGAATCCCTTCAAAACAAACTTAGTTACTTCCATTCAATCTATAAAGCTGGTTACAAATCAAACATGAATCAAAATTGTTCTACGATATCTTTATTTAGCATACATAGAATACAAAAGGTAAATACTTAAATGTAAATTGCTCTATAGGACACATGTGTTTATCAATGTGACAGCTTCCGTATATCTGAAAGTTTATCTTTCAACGTGTTCATCTTGAAATCTGATACTTTGCTTATGTTCACATGGGCGTAGCGAACTTGAGGTAGTATTACGTGAGGTACATACCTTTTTGAATAGGTCAGATCATGTACTGCATTGCTACTGTTTAAGAGTGTCACCAAATGAAAGAGCTGAGCTGACGAAGGCCATTACTGTATTCAGCTATTAAGAATAGTAAGTTTAAGTGCATATTTTTACAGTCTGATAAACAAGTAGTCAGTATCTTAAAAAAATGTGCTAGCTCACTCGTGGAATTCATATTACAATGAAAAATAGAGACTCCATTTCACTGTCAGTCAACATTATGCCAATTTCCGTCTAAGTAACCAGCGGATGAACAACACCAACATTGGTAAAGAGTTTAATTATTCCAAGACGGCAACATGCATTCACGCATGCGCACTATATTTTAGTTTGCCTAACTTTGCACAAAAAAGGGGGTTATTTTGACAGACCCAGGATTTATAGAGAGAATGGGGGATGGGGAGACGCCAGCCAAGAATCAATTTCCCATTTTCACCAATGGAGGGCGCCAATCTGCAAAATCTGCCAATGTCTTAGCAAATTAGATCTGCGAAAAGAGGAAGCGTCCTTTGTATCCGCCATTGCTAGGCACCAATGAGGAACAAATTATGCGAGTAGTATAAAGTTATTACAATTATTGGTTTATGAGACCATTTTGTGGACGGTAAACACGGTATCATTTTAATACACAAATCTGTATGCAAAGAATAGTACCACTGTATGAACAATGCGTGAGTCCAACATGCCATCTGTGTGGGATATCTTGAAAGTGAATGTTACGAAATGCCTTTTAAGGAGAATGTTTTTACGAAATGTCTTTAATGAAAATTTCCTACGAAATGTCTTGAAGGATGCTGTCTTACGAAATATCTTTCGAAGAATGTCTTTAATGAGAATGTCTTACGAAATTTCCTGTCAATGTACTACGAGTTTCGGTTTCTCAATTATACTTTTGATGTAACGCATATTCAGGTGTTCATTGTCAGCTTCTTCTAACAGAAACCTGTTTCAGACAAGTCCTTTCCTGAGAAATTCAAAAGGGAGCTGTATGTTACAGAGTGCATTAAATAAAACTCCAGGCACGAGAAGTTTATTCGGTATTACTATCGAGGCGAGTATGGATACAATATTAACCGTAAAGAAACAATAAACTGCCTTAGGAATATGAAACAGTTATTGCCGGAAGCCTATAGACAAAGGTTTAGGCAACTTGCAAATAGGCAAGAAAACCATACCTTTGTCGAATTTGCATGAGAAAGGGATGTTTTCGACAGATGGTGCGCTCCCAAAGATACATTACGTCAGGTAGTGCTAATAAAAGAACATAAGAGAGCTGTGCCTCCTTGTAAAGTAAAAGAAGATGAAATTTATAGTCCCAAAGAAGAGAAGGAACATATTGTAACCTCACCTCCTGTCTGGTAGGGCAGTCGTCCAGATCCTAATCATTGTGCACAAGATGCTGGCTACTTAAAAAATTAGTCCCAACTTTGGCGACTAACAGCCGGAATCTCTGCAGTACACAAGATCATTACAAGTAGTGAAGTTCCCTAGTGCTTCCCTCTCGCATTGAACGTAAGCGCTTGTTGCTTTTATACCAGCTCAATCAGTTACACTCAAGAATACGCGCGTCGATAATATAACAATCATCAAAGACACCGCACCAACTGAGCTATGCGGTCACGTGAATTCCGGAGACTGGGGATTCGAGTCGTGGTACATGCCAGCACCGCGCCAGCTTGGCGGTCACGTGACTTCCGGAGACCGGGAGTCGAACAAAGGCTAGGCGTAATGATCGCTTCCTTCAAAGGAAAACAACTCCGAAAACACGCACGACTTCTACTTAAAAGAACATTAGCATAATTAAACGCGTTTACACGTTTAACATCTAAAACTATAATAAAAGGAAGAGTATTACGTATTTAAAATTCAATTGTACGAGTAACGTAATATATAATATCTGCCACGAATTACTAACAACATTTAAGTCCTCCAAATTTTCACACCATCTGTACTAGTTATACACTACAATATCCCCATCACTCAAATATAATGATGATCTCTGCTAATACTTTTTGTTTGGCACTGTTGGGGCTGTAAACTAATTATGGTGTATACCATTAACAACGCTATCCAATCTGAGGCGACGCGCATTGACGAATACAGGGGATCAGGGGTGATTCGACTTATAGACAGGTCAACGACTTATAGACACGATGAGTTTAAAATAGGATGGGACTATCCGTGGCTTATCTAAGAATGTTGTTAAATAAAGGAGAATGACCCCTGTCTTTCTGGAAGCTTGCATGTTAATAAAATAAATAAAATAACTGGCCTATCACGCAAAACAAATATTTTGCTAGATTGTTTTAAACGCAACAAAAAAGTATGAAGCTAAACATAATAATTAATTAATTCTTCCTCGTGCAGTTTAATTACTAAACACCTTATTAGTCTCATTGGAAGCTTCTTCAATTTTTTTTATGTAGCATCATCTTTCAATTGCACATCACTGCAATGTATAACTTTTTAAGTAATTAAAGTCTTCTTCTGATAACGTATGTGGACTCGCATGGCAGATCGGTTGATAATTAGGTTATTCTTCAAACAAAATTCTTTGACACATTAAAGTATCTCTTGAATCAAAGTTCCGTACATACATTATATGGACGTCTCTGAACCAAATTGCCTCAAGTTGCAAGTCTCTTGAATAAATGCATTGAAAACGTCTGCTTTAACAAAATACTTCTATAAATTGTATTGTATTGAATCAAAGAGTATCGCTTGCATAGCCTGCATAAGCACTACCTACAGGCGCTGCAATAGTATATGGAACAAAATAATAAAGTTCCTAGGCCTAGGCTTCATCAAATTACCTAGCACAAATCTGTCCAGACTATGCCTTATACTGAGTGTCCTGCGAAAGTCTCTGGAAAAATGTGTGTATCTCATGTATCCCATGAATCAAATGCAATACAACCGTTTCGTAGACAACTTGCAACCACAAGTTTATCGTGCCAAACTACGGACGGGCATCTATTTATATTTTATACTGGAATAAGAAATGAAATAACAAGAAATGAAATAGAATAGTACCACTGTATGAACAATGCGTGAGTCCAACATGCCATCTGTGTGGGATATCTTGAAAGTGAATGTTACGAAATGCCTTTTAAGGAGAATGTTTTTACGAAATGTCTTTAATGAAAATTTCCTACGAAATGTCTTGAAGGATGCTGTCTTACGAAATATCTTTCGAAGAATGTCTTTAATGAGAATGTCTTACGAAATTTCCTGTCAATGTACTACGAGTTTCGGTTTCTCAATTATACTTTTGATGTAACGCATATTCAGGTGTTCATTGTCAGCTTCTTCTAACAGAAACCTGTTTCAGACAAGTCCTTTCCTGAGAAATTCAAAAGGGAGCTGTATGTTACAGAGTGCATTAAATAAAACTCCAGGCACGAGAAGTTTATTCGGTATTACTATCGAGGCGAGTATGGATACAATATTAACCGTAAAGAAACAATAAACTGCCTTAGGAATATGAAACAGTTATTGCCGGAAGCCTATAGACAAAGGTTTAGGCAACTTGCAAATAGGCAAGAAAACCATACCTTTGTCGAATTTGCATGAGAAAGGGATGTTTTCGACAGATGGTGCGCTCCCAAAGATACATTACGTCAGGTAGTGCTAATAAAAGAACATAAGAGAGCTGTGCCTCCTTGTAAAGTAAAAGAAGATGAAATTTATAGTCCCAAAGAAGAGAAGGAACATATTGTAACCTCACCTCCTGTCTGGTAGGGCAGTCGTCCAGATCCTAATCATTGTGCACAAGATGCTGGCTACTTAAAAAATTAGTCCCAACTTTGGCGACTAACAGCCGGAATCTCTGCAGTACACAAGATCATTACAAGTAGTGAAGTTCCCTAGTGCTTCCCTCTCGCATTGAACGTAAGCGCTTGTTGCTTTTATACCAGCTCAATCAGTTACACTCAAGAATACGCGCGTCGATAATATAACAATCATCAAAGACACCGCACCAACTGAGCTATGCGGTCACGTGAATTCCGGAGACTGGGGATTCGAGTCGTGGTACATGCCAGCACCGCGCCAGCTTGGCGGTCACGTGACTTCCGGAGACCGGGAGTCGAACAAAGGCTAGGCGTAATGATCGCTTCCTTCAAAGGAAAACAACTCCGAAAACACGCACGACTTCTACTTAAAAGAACATTAGCATAATTAAACGCGTTTACACGTTTAACATCTAAAACTATAATAAAAGGAAGAGTATTACGTATTTAAAATTCAATTGTACGAGTAACGTAATATATAATATCTGCCACGAATTACTAACAACATTTAAGTCCTCCAAATTTTCACACCATCTGTACTAGTTATACACTACAATATCCCCATCACTCAAATATAATGATGATCTCTGCTAATACTTTTTGTTTGGCACTGTTGGGGCTGTAAACTAATTATGGTGTATACCATTAACAACGCTATCCAATCTGAGGCGACGCGCATTGACGAATACAGGGGATCAGGGGTGATTCGACTTATAGACAGGTCAACGACTTATAGACACGATGAGTTTAAAATAGGATGGGACTATCCGTGGCTTATCTAAGAATGTTGTTAAATAAAGGAGAATGACCCCTGTCTTTCTGGAAGCTTGCATGTTAATAAAATAAATAAAATAACTGGCCTATCACGCAAAACAAATATTTTGCTAGATTGTTTTAAACGCAACAAAAAAGTATGAAGCTAAACATAATAATTAATTAATTCTTCCTCGTGCAGTTTAATTACTAAACACCTTATTAGTCTCATTGGAAGCTTCTTCAATTTTTTTTATGTAGCATCATCTTTCAATTGCACATCACTGCAATGTATAACTTTTTAAGTAATTAAAGTCTTCTTCTGATAACGTATGTGGACTCGCATGGCAGATCGGTTGATAATTAGGTTATTCTTCAAACAAAATTCTTTGACACATTAAAGTATCTCTTGAATCAAAGTTCCGTACATACATTATATGGACGTCTCTGAACCAAATTGCCTCAAGTTGCAAGTCTCTTGAATAAATGCATTGAAAACGTCTGCTTTAACAAAATACTTCTATAAATTGTATTGTATTGAATCAAAGAGTATCGCTTGCATAGCCTGCATAAGCACTACCTACAGGCGCTGCAATAGTATATGGAACAAAATAATAAAGTTCCTAGGCCTAGGCTTCATCAAATTACCTAGCACAAATCTGTCCAGACTATGCCTTATACTGAGTGTCCTGCGAAAGTCTCTGGAAAAATGTGTGTATCTCATGTATCCCATGAATCAAATGCAATACAACCGTTTCGTAGACAACTTGCAACCACAAGTTTATCGTGCCAAACTACGGACGGGCATCTATTTATATTTTATACTGGAATAAGAAATGAAATAACAAGAAATGAAATAGAAGTCTATGGAGAGGACTTGGTGGTTATTTGACTTGACTACCGAGGACATGGAATGCATTTGGTAAAGTACTCAGTCCTAATACAGAAATCCCACACACGCATACCCACACGCAAGAATGATTACGACATCATGACATGATCAATGATACTAATCTGTGTAGGTCAATGATTATGTCATTAAGTTAATGGAAGGTTAACGTAAGGCCAGACTGTCGACGTATGTCAACTTGATTAAAACGTAGTTCATACTGATCTTCGCCGCCATTAACATAATTATGTCATTAATTAAGGTAATGGAAGCTTAACTTAATTTAAGGGCGGACGGTCGTTTTATGTCAACTTGATAAATGTAATTCATCCTGATCTTCGTCGCCATTGTACAAAGGCAGTGTCAATTGCTAACGAAACAAACTATGTTGATCTTGCTAAGGGGAATTGTAAATTTATCAATCGAAAATGGTTCAGTTGTCAAATATGACAACTAAACATGAGAGCGTTATGAAACACAAGATCTGAAGAAAAAGTTGTTCTATATAAGGAGCTTTGTGTTCCTTGACTGTTCATAGTACCAGTTGAGTTGAAACAGCAAACTATCGTGCGAGATCTCTCATACTGTGTGTTTGAAAACCATCACCATGAAACTGTTCGTAGCAGCCGTGTCTCTAACTGTCCTTGGCTTATCCATGGCGCAAGATTTTCCGGGAGACATTGTGAAAGACTTTCTAGGAGAATTCGGACTAGTCGTCCCAATGGATGCGAGTCGTCTGCCGGTGTCGATAGCTGATCGAGATGACCGACCTCTTCATGGCGTATGCTATATTGTTGGTAAGTATAAATTCTGATATTTTTCTATTCATAATGTTCCGTTTACCACTTTTTAAATGAACTATACATGGAGGTTAACTTTATGATACCAAAGTGCTTACAATCTATATAACGTTGAAAACTCACTGATTGTCATGATTATAATAAATACACATAGAGAGTTTTATGTGACGCATGTTCCGGATGCACAAAAGGCGCGGTTATTATAGCACATGACATGCAACCAAATGTTGCAAAATATGTCGACTTCATAATCCTGCGATGTACTTAAGCACGTTGCTATCAATTGCTATCAATCTGGCCAAGAATTCCCCCATGTCTTAGTTTATGTAGGCTGTTGTTCATTTAAAGTATATCCTTCCCTCCAAAATTGCCAAAAAATTCCCCAGCTCTTGTTGTTCTGTATGTTGCTGTCTATTCAAAATACTTCTCTCCAATCAAGAACCAAGAATCAAGAACCCCCAGCTATTGTAGTCATGTATGTTGCTTTTTGCTGAAAGTATTTCCCTCTAATCTGTCCAAGATCTTCCCCAGCAGTTTATGTTGCTGTTAGATTAAAGGAATTCCCTCCAATCTGGGCCTCAGCTCTTGTAGTCAATTCCATTTTCTTCAAACCGGTGGTGAAACAACGACACATTTATCCGAAAATGTACTTATGGAGTGAGATTAATTGTGACGTTTTCTGCGTTGAAATTAGAAATAATTTAGAATGTAACTTTGGTATTCGTTTCACTTTTGACAGAAAACACTTGTAGCGAACCTGGTATACGGTGGGAGGACGATGAAAAATTGTGTGTGAGCTGTGTTTGCGGCCATGACCATGCTCCCGTTTGCTGCAGAGAGTAAGTATTCCTATTGGAATATCACAGTATTTCGCGAATTAAAAACTAAACGGTTCGTTCATGAGGGGATGTTTATACCGTATTGAAGTCCCAGTGAATGACACCATCGGCGACTAAATGTAACACAGTAATTAAGCATTTCACTGGGTAATGATTAACCGACAACAATAT